>JABUQX010089642.1:0-27213 GCA_015478945.1 Trachelipus rathkii | reverse complement strand
AACTTGAGGGTGCCTCTGTAGCACTCACTACCATCCCGGAAGTCTTAGTCTGAAGTAAGGTGTGGAATACCAGTACTGGGACAATTTTCGTCAGTGGTCCACCGGAGTTGGGGATCAGCAGGATCCGTCCTTAATTAAAGTTACGTGCAAACCAGGTGTTCTAAGTATTGAGTTAACTTATTATTTATTTGAACTATTCTATTTGTTAACGAAACATTTATATTGTGAACATTCATTAAGGAAGTGTCCTTTGTTGCAATTTCGTAGTGTCATTGTATATAATATTTGTTGATATCCGTATAGGCTTATTGAAATTTGTGTATATATTAATATTTTGGGGATATATAGATATAGATAGGTTTAGCTAGAAAGTTAGGAATTGGTGTATATATATATATATATATATATATATATATTTTTTTGTATTATATATATATATATATAATATATATAGTATATATATATATATATGTAGGTTTAATTATTTAGTTAGGTTAGTGAGGATCTATATATATAGGTATATTGATATTTTCTGGTATTATATTAATGAAAAATCTTATCTTGTGTTTTTCTCTCGACCTTCCCCACTAGAGACGTGAACCCTTGCCTTGGCTCAGTATACCCTCTATCAGCACGTATTGGTGGAGCCGGCAACATATTTTGGTGGCTCGTTCGGCGTCTTCAAGTGGTGGGTTCGGCATACCAGGTATAGTGAGAGAGCATAGGTGTGGAATCTACAAAAACTGTAAGTAGAGAAAAAAATTTTTTTTGAGTTGCCAAAATTTTTTTTGTTGTTGGCGAATTTTTTTTTTTTTCATCTCTCAAAAGATAGTTGTATGCTGGTGTATTTTTAGTGCGATGGACGATTATGTTGGATTGTGCTCCTTATTTCGAAATTTTCGTGGAGCTGTATATTTTCCGGAGCTCTTATATTTCAAAGTTTTTGTGGAGCTCATAGTTTTCGGAGCTCTTATATTTCAAAAAAATTTTGTGGAGCTTATATTTTCCGGAGCTCTTATATTTCAAGATTTTGTGTGGAGCTATTATAATTTTGTGGAGCTCTTACATTTCGATTTTTTTTGCGTGGAGCTTTTGAATTTTGAAATTTTTGCGTGGAGCTCTTGAATTTTGAAATTTTTGCGTGGAGCTCTTGAAGTGTGAATTTTTGCGTGGAGCTCTTGAATTGTGAATTTTTGTGTGGAGCTCTGATATTTGGAATTTGGTGTGGAGCCCTTAGACTTTGAATTTTGGGGTGGAGCTTTCGAATTGCGTGTGAAATTTTTTCAATTTTTTTGTGTGAATTTCTTTGAAATTCTTTAATTGTTTTGAAATTTCGTGTAGATCTGTTGAATTTCTTTGAAGTTCTTTTTGAAATTCGAATTTTTTTTTGGTGCTTTGGTTTGAAAATCATTGGATTTCTTTTGCAATTCGTGAATTGTTTTGAAATTTCGTGTAGATCTGTTGAATTTCTTTGAAATTCTTTTTGAAATTCGAATTTTTTTTTTTGGTTTTTGGGTTAAAAATCATTGGATTTTTTTTGCAATTGTTGAATTGTTTGAAATTCAGTGTAGAGCTGTTGAATTTCTTTGAAATTCTTTTTGAAATTCGAATTTTTTTTTTGTTTTTGGTGTTTTGGTTTGAAAATCATAGGATTTCTTTTGCAATTCGTGAATTGTTTTGAAATTTTGTTGAGTTATTGAATTTCTTTGAAATTCTTTTTGAAATTCGAATTTTTTTTTGGTGTTTTGGTTTGGAAATCATTGGATTTTTTTTTGCAATTGTTGAATTGTTTGAAATTCAGTGTAGAGCTGTTGAATTTCTTTAAAATTTTTTTTTTAAATTTTCGAATTTTTTTTTTTTAGTTTTGGTGTGGAATCCTTGGATTTCTTTTGCAATTCTTGAATTGTTGTGAAATTTTGTGTAGAGTTATTGAATTTCTTTGAAATTCTTTTTGAAATTCGAAATTTTTTTTTTTTAGTTTTGGTGTGGAATCCTTGGATTTCTTTTGCAATTCTTGAATTGTTGTGAAATTTTGTGTAGAGTTATTTAATTTTTTTGAAATTTTTGTATAAAGCTCTTGAGCAGTTTTTGAATTTTTGAATTTTTGAATTTTGGGGAGCTTTTAAGTTTTGAAATTTTTTGTTTTTGAAATTTATTGAGGCTCTTAGAACTATTTATTTAAATTATTTATTTATTTTTGAATTGAATTTTATTTAGTGGTATTGAGCTTTTGAATTTGAAGCTCTTCGATATTTAGTGTGAAATTTATTTATTTATTTATTTTACACTTGATTTTAAGGTACCCACATACATAGTGGTACCCAACCAATTTTTTTTTTTTTTTTTTTTTTTTTTTTTTCGTGCATTTGAAAAATTTTTTTTTGCTACTATTTGGGTGTGGGAGTGGTGTATATATTCGTTTGTGGTACACACATACAGTGGTACCCAATTGATTTATTATATAATATACATTTTCGAATTTACATTTGGGTGTGGGGATTTACACACACACACACTCACTGATAAAGGAAATTTTTTTTTTGAAGTAAATTTTTTTTGTTTTCGCGTATTTTCCACTTGTATAAAATTGATAATAAAGAGAAGCAGTATGGTGGGTACTGACAAAGAGAATGATGAAGGTGCCAAAGGAGGATTAAGAGCAATGGCCTTACTAAATGAACTGCAACAAGTGTTAGTAACCGAGGCAGAGGATTTAGATTTAGGTAATGTGACAGCAGTATTGGATAGTTGTTCACAAGCTCTAAAAACAAAGATAGGAAACCCTAGTACAGAGCAACCGGTAGAGGTGAACAATAGTACGGTACAGCAGCAGGGTGACAAAAGAAAGGAGAAGTCAAATGTAGAACATTCCGTGAGAAAGAAGGAGATAGGTAAGATAAAACCAAAAGTGCAGTATGCACTGAGGTATAGAGAAGAGGATTATGAGGAGAACGATGATGACATCTTTGATAATAGAAGTGAAACTGAAAGTGAAGGTGGTGGAAAGAAGAAGAGAAGGAGGAACAAAAGAAGAAAACATGTAAGAAAGTATACAGTAGATGACAGTTCGGTGACAGAAGTAGAGTCAGAAGGTGACAGTGAGTTGGATAAAGGTGGTAAGTTGTGGTTAAAGAGGTTGGTGGAATTAGAAAAATCGGGTATGGAACCCAATATAGCAGTTAACAGGGTGCTCATCATTTTGGCCGGTGAATTATTGGAGGTGATGCGTACGTACAGTAGAGCTAACACAAAAGCGGTAAAACCTTTAAAGTACGGACGAGACAAGGTACAGACCTTTGATGCCTTCATCGAAGACTTTGAGAGGTACGCGAAAGAACAGCTTGGAAGGGACAAGCAGCGGTGGGCTGTTGAATTGAGGAGCTTTTTGGAGGGCGGCCCCCTAAGAACATACTACAGTATATACAGAGCGAAAATGAAGTACGTAACCATTGTGTCAAGGCTGCGTAGCTGGTGTAAAGAGGAGAAAGATAGTGAGGTGATGGATCTTCAGAAGGAATTCTGGAAGATGGAAATTAGAAAAAATGAAAAGATCGCCGAGTTTGCTCTGCGCATGCAGACAACATATGAGGCAGCAACAGAAGAAGATCAGAGGGATACTGGGATCCTAAAGAAACAGTTCGTGAACTGCCTACCTAAAAAAGTGGCCAGAAGGTTTAAGTTACGGATGGGGAGTGAGAAGGAGAGTATGAAGGTACGTTGGAAGGATATGGTGAGTTGGGCCCAAGAAGATGAATTAGAAGATCAATCGGAGCCAGAAGCTGAAGCTATTCCTATATGGGCAGCCATCCAACAAGAAGGCAACCAGAGGAGGACGTATGCGGACCAGGTCCGTTATGGGAGACCGGCACCACAACGGAACGATGGACCAAAGGAGTATAGTAGAAGGAGTAGTAGGTCATACAGTGGGCAAAGAATAAGGTGCCATCATTGTGACAAAGTGGGTCACGTTAAGAGAGATTGTTGGAGGTTCAGAGGGTGGTGCCTAGGATGTGGCAGTAATGAGCATAAGCTTATGGATTGTGGAGCAAGGATGGGGTACGGGTTTCAGCGTCGAAATGATAATAGGGAGCAAGAGCAAGGTCCTCCGAGAACAGTGGAAAAGAAGTGTTTCTTTTGTGAAGAGGTTGGACATTGGGGACAGACTTGTCCATTGAAAGGAGAATTTGATGAATGGAGAAAGAACAAACCACCAGGTTCGGGAAACGAACCTGCTCCGCCAGTGCCCGGGACATGTCGGAGCCAAGAATAGTAGTGGTTTCACGAAGGTCCGGGACGCAGAGGAAACGAAGGTTTCGAATAGAGGAGGCTTGGCAGCTATTAAAACAGATGGCTTTGGAGGGATTGTATTGTAAAAAGAGTGTATCGGTACAAACGGAGGAACTTGTGGGTGAGACTAAAGGAACCCAAACGGAAGATTACGGTACGGTGCTTTCACCCATCGATGCTAGTGAGTATCGTGACTGGTTCGATGAAGAAGTGGATGGTGGTAGGGAAAGCGATTATGATATTAGCAAATTTGAAAAATCACTAAGGTTTCCGGAAAATAGCTATTCGTTGGGAGTCCATATCAGTGACGAAAGTGGTGACGAAGTGGACTTCATTATGGAGCAAGAAGTGGAATCGACTATGAATCAGGAGGTGGACTCTAGTAAGGGTCAAGAGGTGGACTCGGTCATACAACAAGAAGTAGAGGAACCAGTGGTGGAGCAGATAGAAGGTGTAGAAGAGGTCAACATCATGGTGACCAGTCCGGAGGGTTCCGAATATAGACCACGGTCTATATATGATGAGTTATTGGAAGTGGGTGAGGTACCTGATGCAATGATGATAGGTACTGGACGTGAGGAGCAAGAAAAGAGTTTATCGGATTCGGATGTGTATACGGTACCAATGACCAGGTCGAGAGGACCTGTGCCAGAACAGCCAAATGTGATGAGGAGGGTCATTGAATATGAAAGGAGAACTGAGGCACGAAGAAGGGCATCAACTGGACAGATGAAGTGAGGTACAGTGTTTGGTTGATGGTATCGGTTGTTCGATTTTTTTCTTTTTAAGATTGTGTTACAATCTTGGAGGGGGAGTTGTATGATAGTTGGTTGATAAACCAACTGGCTCCTAAAATGCAAATTTAAATGCGAAAGATTTCTACAAAATAAAAAGATATTTTATTCTTGGATGGTTTGATGAGCAGCAAGTCGTTTAAAACTTCGCTAGCCTGTGTTAATTTGGATCCAGTTTTGTCATAAAAGTTGTCATCTTTAAAGTAATGGTTAGCAGCAAAGTATATTTATATTAAAAAGTGCTCTGTTGTTGGAATCTATCTTGCTTTGTTGAGTGGAAACTATCTTGGAGGTTTCGTGTCCCGTGAAATCGGGTAAGTTAAATTTGTATACATTTAAAATTATAACTCGTGTGTAGTGAATTTCTATAATAGTAAAAAGTTGATACTTAAAAAAGTTTAAAGAATTTAAACATCAGTGAAATTCAATTGTACTTTTCATCAGAATTTGTGTAAAGTTAGCATCGAAAATATAGAGTTGGGTTTGAATATTAAAGTGTCAATTTGGAGTAAGGAAATAATGTCTGTTTCGATAATGTATTTGAGAACAGTAAAAGAGGTTTAGGGTGGAAATTTAATACGGAGAATTTTTATAGGAAATATAGGTTAGGTTGCGTTCAGTTCGGAAAGTGAAATATTTTAGGTGAGAGTAAAGTTGAGTAGGTTTAATATTTGCATTATGGATATAGGTTAGATTGCGTTAACGCAATATGGCAGTAAAATATGGTGTCTATATAAACGTAACATTTGTCATAAAATAGGTTGATATGATTTTGGGGTATTTTGGTAAGGTAAACTGATATAACATTTGGGTCAGTTGAGTTAGGTTATGTACGTAAACATTTTTTTTGACGACAAAAGTATTTTGGCGGAGCAATGATGAAGCATAAATGGTTGCTTAAAATAAGGATATAAAGTTTGGAAAAACCTAGGTGAGACGCGAGGTGGATATATTATTATTATTATTATTATTATTATTAAGCTTCTTCTTTATTTTTATTAGTATATCTGCAAGTGTGAATGTATGCGCACAAAAGTGGATAGGGTATTTGTTGTTGTGCGTATGGGACTTATTTAAGTTGTAGCAGTGCTACGGCTTATTATTATTATTATTATTATTATTATTATTATTATTATTATTATTATTATTATTATTATTATTATTATTATTATTATTATTATTATTATTATTACTGTACATTTTAAAAGATATATATATATATATATATATATATATATATATATAATATATATATAATTTATTATATATATATATTCATTACTGTACATTTTAAAAGATATATATGTGTTAACCTGGTCCTATTCTGTTTTAAGGGCCTGGTGCGGAACCTGGTGCAGACCGGTTGGAGACCTGGTGCGGAACTGTTGCAAACCTGTTGTGGATCCGGTGTAAAGCTGGTGTGCGGATCCTGTGTTATTGGTGGAGACGAGTGTAACGGCTCCAGAGTCATTGGTGGAGCTCCGGCGGTGTGAACACCACAAAAGAAGAATCGGAGGGTGCCGGTATAGCACTCCCTATAACAAAGAAGAATCGGAGGGTGCCGGTATAGCACTCCCTATAACAAAGAAGAATCGGAGGGTGCCTGTATAGCACTCCCTATAACAAAAGAAGAATCGGAGGGTGCCGGTATAGCACTCCCTATAACAAAGAAATAGTTGAGGGTGCCACCGTAGCACTCACTACCATCCCGGAAGTCGTAGTCTGGAGTAAGGTGTGGAACACCAGTACTGGAACAATTTTCATCAGTGGTCCACTGGAGTTGGGGATCAGCAGGATCCGTCCTTAATTAAAGTTACGTGCAAACCAGGTGTTCTAAGTATTGAGTTAACTTATTATTTATTTGAACTATTCTATTTGTTAACGAAACATTTATATTGTGAACATTCATTAAGGAAGTGTCCTTTGTTGCAATTTCGTAGTGTCATTGTATATAATATTTGTTGATATCCGTATAGGCTTATTGAAATTTGTGTATATATTAATATTTTGGGGATATATAGATATAGATAGGTTTAGCTAGAAAGTTAGGAATTGGTGTGTATATATATATATAATATTGATATATATATATATATATATATATATATATATAATATATATATATATATATATATATATATATATATATATATATATATATATATATATATATATATATATATATATATATATATATATATATATATAGGTATATTGATATTTTCTGGTATTATATTAATGAAAAATCTTATCTTGTGTTTTTCTCTCGACCTTCCCCACTAGAGACGTGAACCCTTGCCTTGGCTCAGTATACAATCCAAAAATATATATATATATATATATATATATATATATATATATATATATATATATATATATATATATATATATATATATATATATATATATATATATATATATATGTGTAGCGTAGAGTTTATACTTTTTTTACAAACGTACAAGAATTTTTTTTTATGTAATTTTTTAGTTTCCATTACGATTTGTTAGGTGATTGAAGTAAATATTAAGAATGTCCGTATTCTGTAAAAATGAAATAATTTCAAAATATTTGACGTAAGATTTCATACTATATATATATATATATTATATAATATATATATATAATATATATATATATATATATATATATATATATATATATAATATATCTATATAATATATTATATATATATATCCAAACTTTTCTGCCTTAGGTTTTCCTTGTCTTCAACGTGAATTCCGTCTACCGTTAGGTTTCATTGCTCGCAATATGAATCCGTATACGTTAGGTTTATTGCTTGTCAACGCGAATTCCGTCTAAGTTATGGTACTTACTGTACCCCCTTTTAAGTTTAGGTTAGGATAAAGTGTGGTTAGGTAATATATTTAAATATATATTATATATATATATATATATTTATATATATATATATATATATATATAATATATATATATATATATATGTATTATATATATATATTATCAAGGTTCGTCCATACGTTTGTGTTCCGAACCGACTCACCTTGAGTCGCGAGCGACTCAGGCAAGCGAGTTGGTTTGGTGACACAGATAAACGCACAAAAGGTGATTTGAAACGACAAATTTTCCTATAATATATATATATATATATATATATATATATATATATATATATATATATATATATATAATATATATTATATATTATATATATTGGAGGTGTAGCGGATAATGATTTTTCACTATCCGCGGATGCGGATGCGGATAGTTGAAATCACTATCCGCGGATTGCGGATAGTTAAGTTTTTAGAGTTTTAGCCACAGGTATCATATATATATATATTATATATATTATATATATATATATATATATATAATATATAATATTTATATTATATATATATATATATATATATATATATATATATATTATATATATATATTATATATATACTCTTTTACCAGAGTGCAGGACTCTTGTACCCAACTCTTTTGCCCCACCAACCTCTTTCCTCAGCCTCCACCCATTTGGAAAAAGGTTTTATATATTAATAGCTGAAATTAATAATTCTCAAATTATGTTTCAAAAACAAAAACTTCTGAGCCCTTTCAGGAAAGAGTTTGCCTCGCTTTTCGTCATAACTGAGATCTACACCACTAAAAGACGCAAACTAGCTACACTTGTTGATGAGCATGCTAAGAATTCCCTGGCAACTTCTGTAAGATGTGGAAAACTTTGACAATTATCACGCCACAAAACCAGTGGATCTTTTTCTGATTCTAAGCTTTTTCTCTTTTGATATTCTTCGATCATTGATAGATTGTCATTTGACACCTCTGAACAAGACTCTTCATCGCTGCTAAAAGCTAAAGAACGTTGATGGATTCAGCAATGATATCGCTGACAGATGGTAATTGCGTATCTGTTTCTGTGATCTTTTGCTTTTTATTGGCTGGTGATATTTCTGCCTTTAGCAGCATTTCATCACATAAGCATCCTAAATTAATTTTAACCCTCTGTAAATCACGTGGCTTCAAGAAATTTTGTTTTGTATCCATGATTTACAAAAGTTGCTATTGCACATGCATCATCGTTTTGCAGAGTTTATATATCTCCAGCATGAGTGTTTCTGTTAACCTTGAAAGTCCCTTACTTTATATATATATATATATATATATATATATAATATTTATAATATACATATATATATATATATATATATATATATATATATATATATATAATATATATATATATATATACTATTTATAATTTATATAAATACATATATATATATATATATTATATATATATATATATATATATATAGGCCAGCGTTTAGTATATCCGTCATATGTATCTCAAAAACTATTAATGCTACAGTAAAACGGAATACATTGGTGGAATGCTGGTCCAATTTTAGTACGGAAAATGTAAAAAAAAAAAAAAAAAAAAAAAAAAAAAAAAAAAAAAATTATATATCTCAAAAAACTTCTTCTTACATAGCTACAAGCGAAATGGGAATAAATCATTTTGGATTCCTGGTAAAAATTTCACATAGGGAAAAATGCTTTATACGGCACACTAGGGGGCTCGGAGCCGACGGGGAAACATAGGGGGGGACCGTTTTTCCATACCCGTAGGGGAAGGGGCGGAGGAACCCAGCCCGCGACACCCAAATACCAAAGAGCGGGGGTTCCGGAGACCCTCCCCGGAGGGGGGAATTAGTCCTACCCCGTAGTTCCCCGGAAGGCCGAGAGACCCCGACTCCTGCCATCGGTGCGGTATACCCTTGGGGTATTCTTTAGTTAAAAAAAAAGCAAAATTTGATAAAGGTCTATTTATTTTAATAGAAAGTCTATTTATTATAACGAGAAACTCATAAAAGGTCTCTTATAATAGGCCTTCTTAAAATCATATTACTTATTGTTAACAATAATTTTTTTTTTTTTTTTTTTTTTTAATTTTCTTGTGAATTTTAAATTTTTTCCAGGATTCCAAAATTTATTCCTTTTCGCTTTAGCTTTTTTATGTTTTTGAGATTTATTTTTTTTTTTTTTTTTTTTTTTTTTTTTTTTTTTTTACATTTTCCGTACTAAAATTGGACCAGGATTCCACCAATGTATTCCGTTTTACTGTAGCATTAATAGTTTTTGAGATACATATGACGGATATACTTAAACGCTGACCATATATATATATATATATATATATATATTATATATATATATATATATATATATATATATATATATATATATATACTATATATATATATAATATATATATATATATATATATATATATATATATATATATATATATATATATATATAATATATATATATATATATATAAATAAGGTAGTGCACACACGATTCCTCATAATTCATAGATGAATACTATCCCAAAAATTAATGCGGATGCGGTTGCGGATGCAGATAGTGAAAAATGATGCGGGGCTAAATAATAGGCGTTGGCGACTTTTTTACTATAATGTCAAAATTTAAATCTTTTATTTTAATATAATTATATATATATATATATATATTATATATATATATATATATATATATAATATATATATATATATATATATATATATATAATATATAATATATATATATAATATATATAATATATATATATATAATCAGGGTTGGGATTTTTTTGATTTTTTTCAGATTGGTGACGTCACGCGAAATATATATATATATATATTAATATAATATATATAATATATTATATAATATAATATATATATAATAGTATATATTTATTTATATATATATATATATTATATATATATTATATTAATATATATATATATATATAATATAATATATATTATATATATATATATATATATATTATATAATATATATAAATAAAAAGAGTAAGAAGACGCAGAATCCAATCTAGAGTGTCCCATTCAACCCATATTAAGAATAATTTTTAATAATAATTAATGTAATTAATGAGTAGTAATTATAATTAAAAAGCCGTATGCGCCTACCTAAACTGTCCCAGTCAACCAACAATAATTAATAATTAAGAATAATAATTAAAAAGCCGCATTGGCCCCTCTAGAATGTCCCAGTCAATCCATTTTAACTAATAAATAAGAAATAATAATTTAGAAAGCCGCATGGGACTATCTAGACTTCCCAGTCAACCCATAATAATTAATAATTAAGAATAATAATTAGAAGCTGCATGACCCTCTAGATGTCCAGTTAACCGCACATAATATATAAGAACAATACTTAAGAAGCCGCATGGTAATATCAAAATTATTAAGAAACCTCATTGGCCCCTATAGAATGTCCCAGTCAATCCATAATAAATAATAAATAAAAATAATACTTAAGAAGCAGCAATTGGCCTATCTAGACTGTCCCAATCAACCAATAATAATTAATAATTAAAAATAATAATTAAGAAGCCACATTACATTAATCCTCTAAAATGTCCAGTCAACTCAAAATAAAATAAATAAACTTAAGAAGCCGTATGGTCCTTTTTAGACTTTCCCAGTAAACCAATAAGATTATAATTGAAAAGCCGCATTGTCCCCTCTAAAATGTCCCAGTCCCATAATTAAGATTAAGGAATAATTTTTAATAATAATTAATGTAATTAATGAATAGTATTTATAATTAAAGAAGCCACATGGCCTACCTAGACTGTCCCAGTGCAACCACAAAAATTAATAATAAGAATAATAATTCAGAACCGCATGGGCCTAATCTAGACTGCCCAAGTCACCCATAATTAATAATTAAGAATAAATTATTCTTTAATTATTAATTATTATGGGTTGACTGGGACAGTCAAGATAGGCCCAAGGGCTTCTGAATTACTATTCTTAATTAATTAATTATTATGGATTGACTGGGACATTCTAGAGGGGCCAATGCGACTTTTTTTAATTATTATTCTTAATTATTAATAATTGTTGGTTTGACTGGGAAACAGTTTAGGTAGGCCCATTGGCCTCTTAATTATAAATGCTATTCATTAATTACATTAATTATTATATAAAAATTATTCCTAATTCTTAATTTTTTAGTGGGTTGACTGGGACCTTCTAGAGGGGCCAATGCGGCTTCTCAATATTAATAATTAATTTTTATTGGTCGACTGGGAGAGTCTAAAAAGGATCATGGCGCTTCTTAAGTATTATTCTTATTTATAATGAGTTCACTGGGACATTCTAGAAGGGATTCATGTGGCTTAATTATCATTTTTATTATTATCAGTTAATAATTATTATTTGGTTTGACAGGGACAGTTGATAGGCCCAATCGGCCTTTCTTAAAGTATTATTCTTATTTATATAATTTATTGTGTGTTTACCTGGGAATATTCTAAGAGGGCCATGCATGCTTTTATTATTAATTTTTATTGGTTTGACTGGGACAGTCCTAAAAGGAACCATGCGGCTTCTTGTATTATTCTTATTTATTATGGGTGACTGGGACATTCTAGAGGGTCAAAGGCAGCTTCCTAATTATTATTCTGAATAAATAATTAAGAAGCTGCATTAACCTCTCTAGAATGTCCCAGTCAACCCATAATAAATAAGAATAATACAAGAAACCGTATGGTCCTTTTTAGACTGTCCCAGTCAACCAATAAAAATTAATAATTTAAGAAGCCACATTGGCACTCTAGAATGTCCCCCAGTCAACCATAATAAATAAGAATAATCTTAAGAAGCAGCATAAGCCTTTCTAGACTGTCCCAGTCAATAATAATAATATATATAAATTAATATTTAAAAATAATAATTAAGAAACGCATTGACGCCTCCAGAATGTCCGCAGTCAACTCATAATAAATAAGAATAATATTAAGAACCGCATGGTTCTTTTTAGACTGTCCAGTCAACCATAAAAAATTAATAATTAAGAAAGCCGCATTGGCCCCTCTAGAATGTCCCAGTCAACTCATAATAAATATCAAAATAATAAATAAGAATAATACTTAAGAAGCCGCATGGGCCTATCTAGACTGTCCCAGTCAAACCAAAATAATAATTAATAATTAAAAATAATATTTAAGAAACCGCATTGACCCCTCTAGAAATAGAATGTCCCAGTCAACTCATAATAAATAAGAATAATACTTGAGAAGCCGCATGGTCCTTTTTAGACTGTCCCAGTCAACCAATAAAAATTAATAATTAAGAAGCTGCGTTGGCCCCTCTAGAATGTCCCAGTCAAACCATAATAAATAATAAATAATAATAATATTTAAGAAGCCGCATGGGCCTATCTAGACAACTTCACGCCTATTCTTATCCTCAAAGCCAAAAAATCTACCTCCTCGTTGCTTTACGTTGCGCCCTCTTCAGCATATCTGTCTTTTTTAATAAGGGTGCTAAAATTGTAGACAATATTCAAATACTGGCCTAACATATCTATTATACGACATTATACAAAAACAATATATATAATTAGTCTGCATCTGGCATTAATTTTCAATTTTTAACCCTAGGCCCTAGCTCTGGGTTCAAAATCTTACAATGGAAACAATGAAACAGCAGCACTAAAGAATGTTACAGACTTACGGGTTACAATGCCAATAGTTTGTTGAAAATTGAAAAAAAAAATATATTAAAAACTTCATAATATATATAGTTTTATTTTAATTTTTTTAATTTCTATTGAAGTTAAATTACTTAAATACAAAAAAAAAAAAAATAATAAAAAAAAATATAAAAAAATCAAAAAAATCATGATTTATTTATAAAAAATCAAGTAAAAAAATCAGTTGATTTTTTTCATTTGATTTTTTTCGTGCCATCCCTGATATATTATTTATATTATATATATAATTTATATATATATATATATATATATATATATATATATATATATATATATATATATATATATATATATATATATATATATATATAGATATATATTAAAAAAAAAAAAATGTATATATATATATAACGTAATGTTCCGTTGATTTACACGGCCTCTAAGTCAAGGTTAGGATAGGTTTGGTAAATTCGGATAAATTGACTTATACGGCTTTAGTATTATTTTAATAATCATAATAATTATTTTAATAATTTTAATAATATTTCAAAGATATTTACTATATTAAATACCTAAATTAATTAAAAATAAATAAATAAATAAATAAATAAATAAAGCACACTCTCTGACATCTATATTAGCGAGAAAATAATTAATAACTAAACACAAGTCGTGATCAATTCAAAAAAATTTTAATAAAAAAAATAAGAAAAAACTAACGAATCAAACATTAATACACTTCACACCACAAGTAATTTTCGCATGAACACAAACAAAAGACATCATAAAATAGATAAATATTCGATTTGAGTAGCACTTTATTTCAGTAAAATAGTTTCATAACTATAAATTTATTAAAAAAAAACATCATTTGGCCCTGTTATGTTTTAAGACTCCGTCAGTTTCGATTTTTTTTTGTTTTTTTTTTAACATATTGCTAGCAATGAACTAACAGTGAATTTCAGTGGTGATTGACATGATTCAAAAGTTCGAGGCATGATTCAAAATTTCGAAATATTTTAAATAATTATTTAAAAATCACATTTTTATCAATAAAATTTTAAAAAATGAAATATCTCGAAAAGTACGACACTTACAGAAAAACCAATTATATATTTGGAATCAGCGTGTAAAAAAGTTAAAAAAAAAAAAATAGGGGGCTCGAGCCGACGGGGACAGAGGGGGGACGTTTTCCATACCCCGTAGGGGAGGGGCGGAGGAACCCCCGCGACACCCAAATACCAAAGAGCGGGGGTTCCGGAGACCCTCCCCGGAGGGGGGGAAATAGTCCTACCCTGTCGTTCCCCCGGAAGGCCGAGAGACCCCGACTCCTGCCATCTTTGCGGTTTACCCTTTGGGTATTCCTTTAGTTAAAAAAAAAAAAAAAATAAAACTGACGAAGTCGTAAAACGTACTGGTCCTATATATTTTTGAATCATGTTTTTCACCCCATAAATTGACTGTTCGGATCAAAAAAATCAATAAAATCAAAAAAATCATGATTTATTTATAAAAAAATCAAGTGAAAAAATCAATTGATTTTTTTAATTTGATTTTTTTCGGGCCATCCCTGATTAAAATTAAGTAATTATTTAAAATTAATTAAAATACATAATAAATAAATAGTTAAAATTCTTGAAAAATAGCCGACATTTATGTTTTCAAGCAGAATAACAAATTAAGAGCATCATCTGGCAACCCTCAATTTTTTTCAAGTGTCGCGTAAAAGTAACCTTTACCTATATATATATATAGTCAACATATATATAATTATTATATAAATATATATATATATATATATATTATATATATAAAATATGGTCAGCGTTTAGATTGTCCGTCATATGTATCTTAAAAAATATTAATGTTACAGTAAAACGGAATACATTTTTGGAAATCAGCGTAAAGAGTTAGTCCTGGAAACTTTTAAAAAATAAAAAAGGGTTTAAAAAGGTTAATAAAATTTAGAAGAGTAATTTTAAACTTAATTTTAATTAACGTAACCTTACGTTGCCCTTTAAATAATGGGTGGTGTTTAAAACTAAAGAATACCCAAGGGTATACCGCCCCGATGGCAGGAATCGGGGTCTCTCGGCCTTCCGGGGAACTACGGGGTAGGATTATTTCCCCCCCTCCGGGGAGGGTCTCCGGAACCCCCGCTCTTTGGTATTTGGGGTCCGCGGGGGTTTCCTCCGCCCCTCCCCTACGGGGTATGGCAAACATCCCCCTATGTTCCCCGTCGGCTCGAGCCCCTAGTGTGCCGTATATATATATATATATTATATATATATATATATTATATATATTTATATAATATATTATATATATATATATATTTATATAATTTAATTTTGCTATTCAAACCCCGTACAGACCCCGTTACAAATTTATGACCCCGTTATAATGAACTGTTTTTAGAGATGCCAGATGTTTGATAGAATTTTTCATTTAACACGAACATATTAATTGTTATTTATTTCATTTATTACAAATTAAAATTATACGTTTCAGGGATAAACGTTTACGGCTGATTCCCGAAACATATATTCCTTTTTACTGTAGTTTAATTAATAGTTTTTAAGATACATATGACGGACAATCCAAACGCTGGCCTATAATATATATATATATATATAATATATATATATATATATATATATATTATTAATATATTATATAATATATATATATATATAATATATATAATATATATAATATATATATAATATATATATATTATATATATATATATATATATATATATAGTGACAATGTTGTGTGGAATTGCTGGTTATTTTATTAAAAAAAAGTACTCGCGACTCTTGCGAAAGGTTGAGAAACGATGGTCGAAAGATGACAATAATATTAAATACATTCGGCAGAGTGATTGCTCAAAAATCGGTGAAAATAGACTCTAACAACACTTCGACAGTTACAAGTAACCATTGAACCTAAAAGTGAAAAAAACAATTACTGTACACTCTTAAGTATTTGCAATTTAAGGCAAAATACTCTAATAATGCATTTACTAAATCATGTCTTATCAGCATTTTCTAGTATAGGTCACTTTATTTTTTAAAACTTTTCTCTTCACCTAAGATAAACGTTACAGTAATAGCGTCTATTTGTTGCCAGTTACAATTTTGTTTTACTTTCAGGCACATCGTACGTCTGGCAAAAGAATATTCCAAATTTTCTTTTCGAGTGAAAAAGAAACCAAAGGACGATTCTGATTTTGAAGGGAAATATTATTTTAAGTTTAAATCTTTTATACGCGTCTAAAATAATTATTATTAACATTATTATTATTATTATGATTATTATTATTATTATTATTATTATTTAGAAATTCTAGATCTGCTTTTGTTTTAATATAAGTTTTACTTTTAGCTGCCAATTCACGAAATGTTTTTTTTCTAATTTCCATCTAATTTTCTTAAAACTATTCTAGAAAATAATTTACAGAAAAAATATGAGGCATATTTATATTTATTAGTTCCTGATCGATTTCGTCCGTAACCCTCGGACTTCAGAGTTTCGATTCTAACAAATGAATAAATTATTTTACACAGATTTACGATTGTAAATTATTAAATTTTAGGTAGCATTTCATATTATATTTAAAAAGGGGGAGACTTCATTCCAAACCACCTACTTTTTGAAAGCAAAATCAAAATTTTCCCCTTTTTTATCTAAGTTACTAGAAAAATTATATATATATATATATATATTTTTATTATTTATATAAATATATATATAATATATATATATATTATATATAAATATATTATATATATAATTATACTATATATATATATAATATATATATTATATATTATGTATTATATATATTAGCCGTCATATGTTTCTTAAAAACTATTAATGCTTACAGTAAAAAGGACATTAATTTTTGGAACAGCGATAAAATATTTAGTTATGAAACGTGTTTAAAAAATAAAAAAAAATTGGTTAAAAAAATGAAATAAAATAGTATAGATAGCAATTGAAAGTGATTTAATTAACGTAACCTTACGTTGGCCTTTACATGTTGAGGGTGGGTTAAAACTAAGATGTATCCAAGGGTATGACCGCAGAGATGGCAGACGGGTCTCTTCGGCCTTCCGGGGAACGACATGGTAATATGATTTTCCTCCCTCCGGGGCGAGGGTCTTCCGAATACCACCGCTTCTCTGGTATTTGGGTGTCGCGGGGGTTCCCTCCGCCCCTCCCCTACGGGGTATGGAAAACGTCCCCTCCTCTATGTTCCCGGTCGGCTCGTATATTCGTATATATTTAGATATATATATATATATATATATTATATATATTATATATATATATATATATACTATTATATATAGTATATATAATATATTATATATAATGATAATCAAGTATATATTTACGATGACGATGACGATTATTGTAAATTTTGACGATGACGATGATTGTAAATTTGTTGACGCATGACGATGACTTAATTGAAAAAAGTAATATTTTAAAAGATCTTTCTCTCTCTCTCTCTCTCTCTCCTCTCTATATTATATATTATATATTATATTATATATATATTATATATTATAATTATATAGTATATATATATATATATATATATATTATATATATATATGATAATAATATATATTAGACCGGTCGTTATTCATTAGTGTGGGAAATTTTTTTGTTTGCAAATTTTTGTTCACTTTAGAAAATCGCAAGCTGTACTTTGATTGTCAAATCACACTACACAAATTTTCATTACAGTTGAACAATATTAACACGTGCCCCTGGGAGGTTGAAATCGGTGACCATTGTGAAAAATTCCAATTTTATTGTTTACTCTTTATGGAACCATCTTTACATATTATAATAGACTAATACAGTACTTTATTACAACAGACGAATTAATAAACTAATACATTACTTTATCAAGTATGTCACGGCTGTGTCCTGGGTATGTTTTACGATAATCTTGCACTATCTGCAACCATAGAGAAAAAAATGTTTGAGTTATATGTCAATTTCTTACTACTTAATTACATTTACAACCATATAGTAAGTATATTAAAATCTCAAACACATACGATGTAGCATTATATTATTCGAGATACTAAATTACACAGTGTAGACTTGCATAATGAAATAGATGTGTATGTTACCTGTAATACATATTGTTTTTGTTCTTCGTCTTTGGTGAAACTGTTGTTGAATTCTTCCATCAATTTAACTCCTCTTTCCGCTGTGTCGTTTACTACCATTAATGAAGCGATGACCTTTTTCCCATTTCTGTAACTTTCCAATTCGTCCCAATTAGCAGGATCATCATGTAGGAAGTCTTTTGAAAGATGAAATATCTGAAATATATTCTGCGATTTTAGGGTGAGCAAATTCAGGGGAAGACTTTTCGTTAGGAAATATTCTAAATCTTCTTCTTTGATAACCAGTTTCTTTGTTTTCTTCGACTAGTGGCTCTATTTCCATTGTGTTGATACTGTGTGAGGGCATGTGTTCTTTTAGTAATATCTGGGCCATCTTCCTCTTCATGTCATTGTTTATTCTATCATCATATATGGAAAAGGCCGCACACTCCTCACTTAAATACCACAAATGACCAAGCATTTTATGAATTGCTACTTCTGCAATGTCTTTATCATGGGTTTTGTACTCGACAAGTGTTTTAAGAAAAGCGATGTCATTCATGGGTGCCTCAATAGCATTTGTAGTTGAAAACCAGGCTTTCACATAGCATTTTATTATGAAACAACATATACGTCGTAGTGAATTCTCCTCTGTTATCGTGAGTTTAAATTGTTGTCTAAACAGATATATTTTTAAGCAATATATTGCCTTTCCAATCCATCTCGCTAAGTGATATGCCCCAGGTTGCCTGAAATGTATTCCAGTTGATGGTATTTTCCCTAGAAATATTAATACTAATTCCAAAAATTCACGATAATCATGACGAGGCTGCTCTTCTTTGATTTTATTTTAGACATACTGTATAATAACTTTGGCACCATCCTTTAATATATTCCATACTGATGTATCAGAGTCCCATGACAAATATTGTGATAAGTTAAAATTTTTCCATGCTTTTTGAAATATTTTAAATAAAGATATCTCTGGACCTTTATTCGGTGAAGCTGTATTTTATAGAAAACACCATGCAATACAATTTCATATATATGGTGCCGACAAGATAGGAACATGATATTACGGTTTAATCTTTGCTCCAGAAGATAACATGCCCCATTCAGCCTCCCTATGTTGTTTGGTGTAGTATCAAATACAAAAGCTTGAACTGTGTCTTGTAGTGACCATTCCTGTAATGCGTCATAGACAGGAGAAGATATTTTTGAACCTGTTCCAGAAGAAAGTTCTGGAACACCTAAAAGTTGTTGTACGTTGAAGCCTGTTGCTATCACTGGAAGACGATCAACAGATTCAATTCCGGTAATATCAGGAAGCATTTTAGAATCCCAGTGAATAACTACATAGTCTAATTTTAAATTAATAAATGTAGATTTAATTTTTCAGCAGCTTCTTTACGAATACTTTCATGACCTTTTTAATGGATGTACGGTTGATAACATACTCTCTCGGATTTAAATTTAATGCATCAACGCAAGCTGTCAATATGTGAACAGAATCTCTGTCACTAACCTTACATTTATCCAGAGCTGCTGCGAGTCTAGGTGTCAAAATTGCCTTCCTAGCTCGTTTGATTGAAACACTAGACTTCTGACAGGACGAATGGCTTTCACTTTCAGAGCTGACGATACCTGCTGGTCCTGGTTGGCTAGAACATTGGGTAGTTATTTCTGCAGATTCCATATGGTGGCCCTCTTCAGCACTATCCTCCGATGAGGATAGCAAATGCACACATTCTGAAATATACAATAAAAACTAGAATTATCGAATATTATGACAGACAATAGGTTTAACACATACGTCATAGAGTCATACACTGAGGGAGAAAGTCACTAACCTGATCCAGAGGTGCTCAGAAGTTGCTTCTGTCGTCTTCGTACTTCCTTTTCTACTCTCTCAGCTTTCCGTTGTTCAGCAGCTGTTAGCTTCATGTCTATGCCTATCATGCTACCTACACGTCCTTTTTGTCGCTGCCTTTGTAAAAACAATTTATCTTCCGCTATTTTGATCAAATCGAATGCCTTTGAATGCGCTATATCAAACAGATCTTCAAGACTGTCTTGAAATTCCTTTTCTTGTTGTCTGCTAATGTCACTGTTTCTGTTTTTGTGTTTTTGCAATCCACGTAGAATTTCATATAAACGTTTATACTTCTTGATGCAATCTGACCGGTCCTGCGTTGGTATACGTGCCTTTCTCCAGAACACTAAACATTCGTCAATAACAAGAGAGGCACTCTCATGTAAATTTAAATTTACGTTGCGCATATTATAAAAGAGAACACGTAGCACATCTCCACGAGAGGGTAACTTACTCCCGGTTATTTGAGTTTTCATGGAACCGAGAAGAAATAATTCATTTCTCGACATTGTCAGTTCTTACACAATCCTACAATTAACATAAGACAATAAATCACGTATAATAACACCCTACACATTAAATAAAATACGAAACAAACTTTATAACATGCGTGCTATTCCACCTGATTCAACACAACAGCTATCTTATAGTATTACTAGTTTGACAATAGTTTTTTGGTAAGATCTGCAACTTTTGGAGGGCGGGGGGCAAAGTGGTTGCTGTTAACCGAGTTAACTCAATAATTTTACACTCAAAACACCTTTCCTCTGGATAATAGACCCGAATTTTCTAGAACTATCGGGTTAAAATGCAGTACCGTATATAAATATAAAAATCTTCAAAAATAAACGACCGGTTATCTATAATAAATAATATATATTAAATATATATATTTATATATATATATATATATATAATATATATATATTATTATATATATATATTATATATATATATATATATATATATTATATATACTTACTATATATATATATTATATAATCAGTGGCGGCTCGTGGTCAAAATTCTTGAGTAGGCAAATCAATATTATTATATATATATTATATATAAAATATATATATATATATATAATATTATATTATAATATATTTAATATATATATATATATCTTAATTTACCATAAGCACGTCAAAGTAGTCCGTTTCAAAATTGACAAAATAAATTTTAATTTCCTTTAATTTTTCAATTATCGCACCTTAAAATGTCTTTTTTTCTTTTTATTTAAACTTTAGTTTCATATACAATACATTTAATAATTATGTAGTATTTAAGTTGTCTCCTTAAGTAACATATATTATATATATATATATATATTATATATATATATTATATAATATAGTATATATAATATATATATAATACCTATATATATAATATATATAGTATATATATATATATATATATATATAAGCGAACACATGGAAGGAATGGTTTCATATATGAATCACTCACTGTATTGCACATATTCTAAGATTTGAATTTCAATACACTCGAAAAAGAATTTTAGTTAATTTTTAATGAAACTTAAATCGAATACGATTCCAATATCCCCGATTTATAAAACTAAAAGCTCAATTTTATTAAAAACACAAAATCAGTAATAAATAATTTATAAATAATAATAATAAGCGTATAATTACTAACTCCAACTCCACACAAAATAGATCCGCATTAATAACCATGAAACGGAAGCTACTGGTAGTGTCTGGAGGCAAGCTACGAAAAGTCAGCGAGTGAAGAGTCTGACTCAAGCCGCGTTTTCCAGACTCTGGTTGGAGTCAATGATTGTTAAATGGTTGAGTCAATTTGATTTTAAATGAAATTGATGAATTAAATAAGTCGATATGAGATTGATCAAGTTAGCATAAAATTATTAATTAGTTAATTATATATAATTGTTATTTAATATTATTATTTCTTAGCTAATGCAATTTAAATGGGGATTATTTTAAAAGAAAAAAAGAAAGACTGCTATTGAGGTTCGTCAGGCACATTCAAAGTTGCCTAGCTTTAGAAGAACAAGGAATATTTTATTGATGCAGAGACAGAACAATTGCCACCGATCGCCACTATTAAAAAAGGAATTGAGTAGAAATTGATGCCGGCATCTTAAAACTAGCCTTCGAACGATCACTATATATATATATATATATTTTTGGGCTCACTAAGGCAAGTAGGCGTTTCCTACCCTGCCAAAAGCCGCCAACTGATAGTATATATATATATATAATATTTTATATATATATATATATATATATTATATATATATATATATATATTATTATATATATATATATATATATATATATATATATATATAATATATATATATAAATATATATATATATTACTTATATATATATAATATTATATATATAAATATTATATATATATATATATATATATATATATATATATATATATATATATAATGGATTTGAACCTTCTATTAGTTTATTTGGAGGAGGAGAGATAAACAACACCAAATTTTCATTATATAATTAAAGTAGCAGTTTCTTAATAATAAAGTTAAAAACAATTTTTCAATAATAAATTTAATTCCTATCTCATTTTTTATTTATAACCCTAATCTAAATATATGAATCATTAAATAACTTTATAATTCTAGTCATAGATACGCAATAATAAATACTTAATTCGGCGAACCAAGGAGAAGGCAAACATATCACTGTTAATAATCAAGGAAGACACATCAATCATTAGTAAATAGATGAGACAACTATAATTCTCATTAAATATCAATATTCGGAAAAAACACACGTATGCATAAAATTTCTAGTAAAAAAAAGGTCAATTCAGTAATAACGTATTAAAATGTTTAGCTACCTTTAGTTAATTCTCGGCTATCACCAAGACAATGTTTAAACTCAAAAAAGGAGCAAAATACGTACACTTAATTAAAAAGGTTATGGTCACTTCAATTATTATAACAACAACGAGTAAATAACTCACGCTTAGTATCCTTTTTATTTCACGTGATCACTATTCATGAATAACCTATTTTCAAACCTTGACGGCAATCCCATTTGATAAATCCATCCTATTTTTCTTAATTCCAAGAGAATCTCATTTCCGCTTAAAAATAGCTTGACTCAAACTCCAGTTTGATAAGGCAACGATATTTTCTTCTATTATGCTTCGGAGCAAACCCAAATGAGCACCATCTTCGAACAATCACGACTAAGTATCAAGGTCCAAAATCTATTCCCTAAAATACATAAACATTAAAATCTTTCCTTTTACAAATTTTTCTAATTAAAAGAAATATAAATTTTAAACTTAAACTTACCGCTTATTCGCGGGATTTCTTATTTTCTTTCATTCTCCAAATTTCTTAACCTTTCCTTCCTTATTCTGATCTTAACTTCCTGAACTTTTCCTTCGTTAGGTTCCACGTCCTTCCGAGATGTTTACAGCAGCGAACTGACTTTTTATAAAAACTTTTAAACCAACATACCTTCTTAATCTTGTAGCTGGTTCTCCCTTTCGCTACAATATATATATATATATATATATATATATATATATATATAATATTTCTACATTCATATAGATATATATAATATATATATATAATATAAACTATATATATATATTAGTATATATATATATATATATATATATATATTTAAGCGATAAAAAATTGATCCTTTAAGTCTCTAATAATAATAATAATAATAATAATAATAATAATAATAATAATAATAATAGTTTTAATTTTGCCCTATATGGAAGCATAAAAAACCAACTGCCTACGCTGAGGAATTGAACACCGTCCTCTCGCATGAGAGTCGGCGAGTAAACCTCCTACGCCAAAAACTTTATTTATGTGTATTATTATTATTATTATATTATTGATTATTATTATTATTATTATTATTTTATTATTATTATTATATTAATTATTATTATTATTATAATTATTAGACTTAAGGGGAGACTTTATCCTCGACCTCTACTTTTTGAAGTCCAAAATCAAAATTTTCACATTTTTTTTTTATTTTCTAGATTATTAGAAAAAATTCCTCCTGAACATCACGCATGTTAATTTATTTTACAAATTCTAAAGTTTTTTAGCATACAGAAATTTAGTTTAGAAGGTGTCGAACTAAAAAAATTTCAATCCAGTCAAAATTGTATAATTCCAGGTTGGCTTAGAGGTTAAAAAAAAGAGTTTTATTTATAATTATAGAAATCTATTTTTTTTTCATATTTCTCAGCCTCCGAACAATTCTTTCCTACTTTATTAGACCATAAATGATCAAAGCCGGGAGTCGTACGCCAAGAAACAGAATCCCGGAGCCCGGACGCTGGTGTGGTGCCTGGTGCAAAGCAGGCAGCATCCTGGGTATAAATTTTTTCAAGAAATAATTTTTAGATGAAAATATTTTTGCCCAGAACGTACTAAACAAATTTCAAATAGTGCAAAATCCTTAGTTTGAAGTCCGAAGCCGGACGGAGCGGAGTCGAAGCCAGAGCAGGTGTCGGAGCCGGAGCCGGAGCCGAACCGGAGCCGGAGTATTGAAATTTTTTTCAAAAAATATCTTTTTTTCAGGTGAAAATTTATTTTGCCAGAAGACGATTTAAACAATTATCAATAGTGCAGAAACCTTCAGTCGGATCCGGAGCAGAAACGAAGTCATAACCAGATCCGGAGCCGGATCCGGAGCCGGAGCAGAAGCCGAAGTCAAATTTTTTTTCGGGAAATATTTTTTTTTGGTGAAAATTTAATGTCAGAAGACGTGCCGAACAATTTTCAATAGTGCAGAAACCTTAGCGGGATCCGGAGCCGAAGCCGTTCATACTCGGCTCCCGGTCCGACTCCGGATCCGGTTCCGCTGGGTATGAATTTTCTTCAGAAAATATTTTTTTAGGTGAAAAATTTATTTCAAGAAGACTTGCTAACAATGTTCAAATAGTGTAGAACATTAGTCGTCGGATCCGGAGCCGAAGCCAAGTCGTATCCCGAGCCGTATCCGGAGCCGGATCTGGATGTTAATTTTTTTCGGGAAATATTTTTTTGTGAAAACTTTGTCAGAAGGCGTGCCGAACCAATTTTCAAATAGTGCAGAAGCTTTAGTCAGATCCGGAGCGAAGCTGGAAGTCGGAGCCAGATCCGGATCCGGATCCGGATCCTGGGTATGAATTTTCTCAGAAATTATTTTTTGAGGTGAAAATTTATTTCAAGAAGACGTGCTTGAACAATGTTCAAATAGTCTAGAAGCATTAGTTGGATCCGAGCCACATCCGGAGCCGGATCCGGAGCCTGATTCTGGGTATGAATTTTTTTCGGGGAATATTTTTTGGTGAAAATTTATTGTCAGAAGCGCTGCGAACAATTTTCAAATAGTGCAGAACCTTAGTCGGATCCGGAGACGAAGCTGAAGTCGGAGCCGGATCCGGATTTGGATCCGGGTATGAATGTTCTTCAGAAAATATTTTTTTTAGGTGAAAAATTATTTTCAGAAGACGTGCTGAGCAATGTTTAAATAGTGTAGAAACATTAGTCCGATCCGGAGCCGAAGCCGAAGTCGTATCCGGAGCCTATCCGGAGCCGGATCCTGGGGTGTATGAATTTTTTTTTCGGGAAATATTTTTTTGGTGAAATTATTGTCAGAAGACATTCCGAACCTTTTTCAAATTGGTGCAGAACCTTTAGTCGGACCGGAGCGAAGCTGAAGCGGAGCGGATCCGGATTCGGATCCGGACGCTGGGTATGAATTTTCTTCAGAAAATATTTTTTGAGGTTGAAAATTTATTTCAAGAAGACGTGCTGAACAATGTTAAAATAGTCTAGAAACATTCAGTCGGATCCGGATTGGCCGAAGTCTGTTCCGGAGGCCGTATCCGGGGCCGATTCCGGAACACCGGATCCTGGGTATGAAGTTTTTTCGGGAATTTTTTTTTTTCTTGTTTTTAAAATTGTTGTCATAAGCCATTCCGAACCTTTTATAAATTGTGGAATAAACCTAGCCGCGATCTGGAGCCGAGCCGAAGTCAGAGGCCGTACCGGATCCGGATCCGGACGTGGTATGAATTTTGATCAGAAAAAAAATATTTTTTTTGGTGAAATTTTTTTTTCAAGAAGACGTGCTGAGCAATGTTCAAATAGTGTAGAAACATTAGTCGGATCCGGAGCCGAAGCCAAAGTCGTATCGGAGCCATATCCGGAGCCGGATCTTGGGATGAATTTTTTTCCGGGAAATATTTTTGATGGTGAAAACTTTGCCAGAAAGGGGCCGAACAATTTTCAATAGAGCAGAACCTTAGTCGCAATCCGACGCACGAAGCTGAAGTCGGAGCCGGAGCCGGAGCCGGATCCGATGCAGGAGCAAGAGTCGCAGTCGGATGCTTGGCATAATTTTTTGTGTGAAAAATTATTTCGAAGAAGACGTGCCTGAACAATGTCAAATAGTCTAGAAACATTAGTCGGATCCGGAGCCGTATCCGGAGCCGGGTCCGGAGCCTGATCCTGGGAATGAATTTTTTTCGGGAAATATTTTTTGGGTGAAAAATTTATTGTCTGAAGACGTGCCGAACAAT
>JABUQX010089641.1:0-30212 GCA_015478945.1 Trachelipus rathkii | reverse complement strand
ATACTAATAATATATATATAGTATTACTATATATACATATATATATATATTAATATATAATTATATATAAATAATTAAACATGTGATATACACACAAAGATCAGAATAAATACAAATATATACTACGCGCCTAGACAATTATAATACTAGTTATTATATAACTATAATACTACACTAAAAGTTAGCTCATAAGTATAGATATAATAATAAGAGTATCTGCCTGCGTTCATCTATGAACAGCGGATCCATTGTGGGCCCTCACGCTAGCTATTAG
The DNA here is from genome assembly GCA_015478945.1 of Trachelipus rathkii. Taxonomy (NCBI): domain Eukaryota; kingdom Metazoa; phylum Arthropoda; class Malacostraca; order Isopoda; family Trachelipodidae; genus Trachelipus; species Trachelipus rathkii. Next base: position 29,938 of record JABUQX010089641.1, on the reverse strand, counting down.
TCCGAAGCTTCCTCGCTTGTTCCTAATATAAAAATATTATATCTACGATATATATATAGATATTACTTATTTAGATATATAATATATATATAAGTATATTATCTATATACTTACATTTGATAAGGTAGCAATAAGACTATTACCTCTTCAATCTATTTTGTAAATGCCACAATCCCACTGTCATCGATCATATACACTATATAACTCGATGTTAATTGTAATACAATAAATGTTTACTTTTGCAACTTCACTAGGCTCTAAAATCACTAATAAAGAATACATATTGATATGTGGTGTGAAATCTATGAAATAAAATTAGAACACTCGAGCGACATTGCAGCAGTGAATATATCTCTCTGCGCTCTGCACATAGTACTATCATGTTTGGTGTGTGGACAAAAAGGTGCCTACTGGACAAACGTAGACATTACAGTGTAGGATATGTATTTTGTATATTTTTCATTACTCTCCTCCGTGTTACCGCGAGCTCACAAACTGAGCTTCTAATAGTCTCACATTCTCCTTCTCTATTACTCTACATACACTCGTCTATATCCATCATACACTGACTCAGTCATAGTGCTGGAACTTTCTCGCTATCTCGCCACAGTATCGGGTGGATATTGCAAAGATTTCGGCGATATACTCGCTGACGTGTGTATTAATTGTGAATTTATGCGTCGCAACTTGGCGTTCAGCACAATAGAGCTTATCTTCTCCTATCCATTGAAACGTAAAGATGATGATTTTCGCACCTCGTACGTGAACGTGTGTGCGGGTGGAAATATTTAAATATTTTCTCTCCTGTGATTATTTCGATATCTAAGACTTTTCAATAATCGCTTCCTCACACCTCTCGTGATTTCACGGATGTTTGAGGTCTCTATAGTCTCTACTGATATCTCACTCCTCGTAATATACATTTTCACGTGTTTCGATCCTGTAGATATCTACACCGTGACTCTACTATGCCTGTCACGACACGATGAAGTGTAGTCGGCTTTCAAATGTGGCATGTGTGATTGAGACCACGTGTCTATCTGATTATTTAAAGTACATTATATGTGATCATGTCAGTTGCCACACTTGTATAAGATGATTACAATACTCTATTCGTACTCACATATAGTGCTCCAAAGACTCTGTATCTGTGATCTGCTCTTTTATCTCAAAAGAAAATTGAAATTGTGAAATGAATAATCTCCGAATCGATGTTTTGAGCAACCGGAACTTACAACATGCATGCAATATTTGTAAGAAAAAAATTCTAAGTATTAAATATAAAGCTGTTTGTGTGGAGATGTTTTTATCATTAATAGTTGTAAGATATTGTGGCTATTTGACGCGCTAGTATATGATAAGTATAATTAAGAAAAAAATAAATGATCTATAATTAATTACATATAATATATATACCTATAAATATATATAATATAATCTCTATATAACTATAAATAAATATTACGTGATAAATAATCGATTATATTATCAATATATTATATACTACTGCACATATAGTTATTAAAATAAATATTGTACATATATATATATATATATATATATATATACTATAGAATATATATAATATATAATATATACTAATTATAATATAACTTAATATTATTTCTTGAATACTAATATGATATATAATTATATATTTATATGATATTAATATTATATATATATATATCATACTGTAATATAATATATATTAACTATTTAATTAATAATATATTGATAATTAATACTATAATATATATATATATATATTATATATATTATATATATATATTACTATATTATGGGTTGACTAAAGTCCTTCGTATAATATTATTAAAATATTTAATAATATATATTAATTAATGAATGCTTTATACACATATCAATTTAATCATACTATTATATAATTAAATATTAAATAATATATATTATATATATATATATATTAAATATATATAATAATAATATATATATATAGATAGATATATAACTATACTATATATATATATATATGAAATATTAGTATATATATAATATTAATATTAAGATACATAGATAATATATATTAATAATATATATAATAATATATATAATATATATAAAATATAATATATATATATATATATTAATATATATTATATTAATGTATATATTATTAATATATATATATTATATATCATATATATATAGATAACATAATCTATAATATATATATATTATATATATGATACTATATAATAGATATTAATATAATATATACTATATATCATATATATATATCCTGTCTCCTATATTATATATATTATATATAAATATATAATATAACTAATATTATTATTATACGTAGATCTATATATATATATAATAATATTAATATATAGTTAATATACTATAATATTATATATATTATAATATATATATTATACTTATTATTATTAATAATCCCTTAATTAAATATAGATATATATACGTAATATATAATATATATAATATTTAAGTTAATATTAACTAACTATGAAAATATATATATTAATATACTACATTTATAATATATTTAATATTATAATATATAAATTATATTATTACTTATATATTATATCAATATATCATATTCAATATATATTAATCTATATATTATATGTATATATTCTTTGTTCATATATTGCTAATGATAAATTTAAACTATTGTTTTTTTTTTATACTTATTACTGCATAATTTTAAATTAGTGTTTATCAGTTGTGTTAATAAACATATATATACTATAGTCATCATATATTATAATAATATATATTAATCATTTCCAATTTTATTTATACTATTAATATATATATTATATAATATAATATATATATATATATATATATAATAATAAATATAATACTATATATATATTAATATATATATATATAATATACGATAACTTAAATTATATATATATTATATTTAATATAATATATTATCATATATATATATATATTATATTATATATTAATATATATTATATATATAATATATTATTATATAATATAATACTATTGATTAATATATATATAATATATATATATTATATATATTAACTAATATTATAGTAATATATATATATATTATAATTTTAATATATATATATATATACGATTATATACTATTAATTATATCACAAAAATACCATTATTATAGTATATTTTAATATACTTATAATATACTATAGTATATATAATAAAGAATTGAACATACTCTATTATATTAAAATATATATATATATAATATATATATATATATTATAATATATATACATATATATAATTAATATATATAAGGTATTCATAAGGTTTAGTTTTGATAGTCATCAAATTTCTGTTCAAAAAAATGAAACTTAAAATAATAAGTGATAAATTAAAATCATTTATTAGTGAAGAAAATATGTTCATATCTATGTTAATATATGCACATAATAATATTAGTTATAATAGAATGTTTCAAAAAGCTGATGAAGTTTCTAAGAAAAGTACGAATTATATTATAACTTATTATCATATAGAAATAATATATTAAATATAATAATTACTTCAGTATATATTTATATTATATATATTATATATTATATATTATATATATATATATATATAGTATAACTATTATAATATATATTAATATTATATAATTATATATATATAATATAAATATATTATAATATATATGATAATATTATATATAATATATATATTATATATATATTATATATATATATTATAAATTAATATATAATAATTATATATAATGATATAGATAAATATAGATAATATAAATATATATATATATATATTAGTATATTATAACTTAATATATTTTAAAATTTATATTATATATACTATATTAACGTTTTAATAATATCAATTGGAGGAGAGCAGTAATTTATATAACTTATATACTTATATAGATGCTCCCTGCCTTGTTTAGATCCATAAAAAATACTATATCATATCTTGAATTATCTACATATTATTTGTGTATAAAAGGAATACATTTTTGGAAATCCTGGTAAAATTTTTAAGGGAGAATAAACTGTAAAAAAAATTCTTTTTTATCTTGAAAAGTACTTTAGCTATAAACAGTATTAAATATTAAACTAAACATACATTTTGAGAATTCCACGTTAGGGTAGCTCTCGGATTGACAAAATTAAACATTATCTTTCTTTTTAATAAAGAATCCCTACTAGGGGTAGAACCGCATAGATGGAAGGAATTTATAAGTCGCGCAGTCTACTCGCTTATTCCTGGAAAAGACTGAGTGAGATCCACTTTTCGCCTTCAGTCTGGTGGAGGCGCCTTCCGAAACCCGCTCTTTCGGTATTTGCGGTCGTAATTGGTATAGTGTCGGGAGGGGATTCCCCGAGCCCTCTATCTAGCTGGCGCGGTTAGTGAAAACAGTCCACCGTACTTTCCCGGTGCGGTTAGAGTACCATCTTATCCGAGTACAGTATGATCCTTTTCAGCCCACACATGACCCTTCTCTTTCTCAACGGCTATACAACGTTTTATGTTTTAATAACTGTGTATTATGTTAAAAATACTCATTAAATTAGATAAAAGCTATATATCAGAATATTGGATCAGTATTCCATGTAACTAAACTTTTACGTGGATCCAAATTGTATATACTTTTTAACTGTAAGCTATAACTCTTAACGAGAAATGTAAAGAGAAAAAACGTAAGTATATAAATGTAAATCAAAATCTTTTCCTAACTTAAATTTTGATCAGCGGTTCTCGACCTTATGGGATGCCTATTACAATTTTCACTGGAACGCAAGAACCTTTCAAGGTTTGACTTGATAAGCAGGCATTAAAAAGTACTTGAACATAAAACGTACTAATAAATGTTGCTGGAGATGCATAACTCGTTCCAACATTTATAATTAATTAATGACCTAAGTAAATATTTTAAAATATGTTCTTATATATATAATATAATATTATATTATATATATTATATATATATTACTAATGATATGTGATTCCGACTGAGAAGCATATAAGGCAAAAGATATAAATAGTGTAGCATGATAGAGAATATAAGATCTCTACAAGAAATACGTATGTATGAATGATTAATAATTATTTGTTAGGCCTATTTGATATAATAGATAAATATATATCAATGTGATATATATTCTGTGTAAGTAGATTGACGTGAGGACGATAAGGGCACCTACAGTAAAATTCATCATTTGAATCAAGCGGGAAATTATTTGAGAGATGTTTTTTTTTTTGTTTTTTGTTTTAGTTTTTTATTTTTTTTTTTTTTAGATATCGACGTTGCACAGGCTTTAGAGAAAAATTTTAGGGAGTTACCCCGGAAGGACACAAAGTCTGCTCGCACGCTCGGTCGCCACAGCGAAGGTCCGAGACGCCATACCTGGAGCCGCAAGAGATTATTAACATCTTTACTGCGTTTAGGCAGAGGCTTGACGTTATAGGAAAACACAGGATGAGTGTAAAGGAAGACAAATTAGTCTTTTGTTAACTATATAATAAAGCCAGATTGGGGTAAAACCGCAAACTCGATGAGAGGACTCTCGGCGGCTTCGGCTCCCGGTGGACGACGGGGACTTTTGTCCCCCCTTCTGTCCCCCGTCGGCTCGAGCCCCCGCTTAGAATGGGAAAATTATATATTTGTTGAAGAAATAGTATTTTCGACGACACCACGTTAATGACTCTCAAAAAAAGAAAAAAAAAATAAATAGATAAAAACTCTACTAATTTTATATATCTCAGCGCAAAATAATTGCACTTATTAGATGGACTCGAGTAGGTTTCTAGCTTTTCCCTCGAGTGGTTACTGCGCAATGGCGATGAGACCATGTGTACGGATTATTATGGTGTAGATTTTTTTATCTTACTGACTATAACGAGTTATCTCCACTTTATTATTAAAGAGATTATTATTATATATGAATAATGTATTATATATATTTATTTTGTGTTATTTTGATTAAAGACTTGAGCTTTTCTTTTTCGATCGTTTATTTTTCGTTATCCTTCGTTGTAATCTGCTATGTAAGTTTAAAATCGATTAGGATTAAAGCTTATGTTTATTATTAATTTTATTTCACTTATGTGCATTATGCTTAATCGGCATCTATTCATTTAGTTAAGCTCCATCCTTACATATGATGTGCATGCTGATGTATCACGTAGAGGGGTAGATGTATTATTATGATTATTATTATATATTATAGCGATTATTATGATAATGATGATGATGATGATGATTATATAGTATAGTATATATTATATATTATTTATATCATATTTATTTATTATAGGGTAACATCTATAGTAACTAATACATAAAGAAGATGATAGACCAGAAGAGGAGTAGTGGCTTATTATATTTTATTATATATTTAATCATTATTATTATTCATATTATTCTTCTATTATTGTATAAATATTTAATAACTTTAAATAATAATTACTCATAAGTTTGAAAGTATTTCCTTTATGGAAGCATAAAATTTAAGTGTGTTAAAGAATATTACCTTTTATTACCAAAAAGTATGATAACTCAAATCAAATAAAGCTCAAGTAGCTTATTCTTAGCCTACATTTAAGTAAATAAATAGGTATTGTCAAGGTGTACTCAAAGTTTATAAAAAAAGTTAAACTGAAATAAAAATTATTCTAGTATCCTCGCTGTATAGTAATATGTCTTTTTACGATTATGAGCCCTTTCGATGTTTCGGTTAAAGGCAACCATACACACACCACAGCTACACACCCACTAAATATTATTTTTATTCTATTTTTAATAATTTAATTTAAATTAAATGTATATTATATTATAAAATTAAAATTTAATATTAAATATATAATGATATATATATATTATATATATTATATATTAATATATATATATATATATATATATATAATATATAATTAATTATATATAATGTATTATATTATATATATCTATTCTTAATATCAAACTATACGTACTTTACAAGAATAATTTAAGGTATTATTAATTTTTATTAGCAGTATAAATATATATATACATACATTATGTCACAATGTCATAGTACAATATGGTCTTATAATAAGCATCTATCGTCCGTTATCTGGCATATATCTATAACGAAATATAAATATATAACGCTAGTCCGTATATAATATAAACTTCACGAAAATCAATTCATTGTTGTTATAAATAGTCTACCCTAGAGTATTACTTTCTGCGTCAAATAAATCATTTATATTTAAATAAAAAACACCATCTAGCGCTTTCGCCAACACTTTACATAACCTAACTTTTAAATATCATGTCTATTAATTACTATCAATACATCATAAAAATAAATAGGGTTAATAAAATAATTACTATTTACATTTTTTATTCAAATATTTACATATAGGAATCATTATATATATATATATATATATATAGAATTATTATATATATAAAATATATATATATAATATATATATATATATATAGTATATATAGGATTAAATAGATATTAATGTACCCTTAAAGCCATAGGACACTGTGCGGAAAGAGTTCTACAAAGTACGCTTGTCAGACTAAAAGAGATGTAAGTGAATAAAAAAACGACCGGTTTTTTATTAAAAAAAAACATGTTTTTTATTAAAAAAACATGATGAATAAAAAACAATTGATTTATCCTGTTTTTTTTGTTTTTAATATTTATTTTCTTACATTTAATGTTATTTTTCTTATTCATTTTAAATTTATTAACTAATAAGAATTATAAACACGTTTTTACGCTCTATATATTATACTTTGCTAAAAAATAAGCACATTTAGAAGATAAACATGAGTAAAATTAAAAAAAAATAAAAAAACATATGCTAAGTTTTATTCAACATACACTTCTTTACCTTTGAAAAGCGTAAAACTGAAGAAAAGAATGTACATGAAAGAATCTGATTATATGAGAAATGACTAATATGACTATAATACTATATTTACTTTACAACAAATGTATAATGAAAATTAAAATTAAGTACACTTAAAAAACGATAGAAGGCCTAACTAAAAATACACTACAAAATACAGTTATGTGTTCTAGGGCTAAATTCCTGTTCTACTGCTTCTGCATCTGAATCCTCAGACCTGTTTCCAATCAAGCCTGCTTCTGATAAAAATCTGATTCCTCCATCCTCAATGCTATAATTTGTGAAGAGAAGGGGATCAGACTATTTCAAAATATGGACAGAGGTGATCTTTTATGATTTGGTTTTCCAGACTATCAATTGTCCTTACAGTAGAAGCCTAAGTTACGCTTGACTGAGAACTCTGGCTGATAGTGTATGGGGTTTCAGTGATGAATTTGATTACGTTTAACTACTACCAACTTTTACATTAATTTGAAGAAAGTACCGGAAAGCTCTGGCTGCTCCGTCTCTGTCAATTCAAATTATGACTTATGAATAATAGTTTGTGCTGCATGTTTCATTTGTGAGCACTGTTTCTTTTTTTTGAAAGGATATTTGCATGTGCTGACAACTTCTCTCACATGCAGCTGAAGTGGCAGGGAAGGTCTAGAATTCAGGAGGCTACTTTTGATAATCTTTGCAATGCTTACATAAAACTAGATCCACATGCTGCGACGGAACATTGTTTGGAAAGTGAAGCTCAGAATATTCCATACTGAAGAAGTCCCTCTGGACTGGAAAAATTCACCAATTCTCCCATTATTTCTTTTCATCCACATCTAGCATTTCCTTGCTCAGATTGCAGACCTTCTGAATAGTCTGAATTTGAAGAAAAATAATTATGAAATATTGTCAATTGCTTGTATTATTGTATTGTAATTTGTATTGCAATTTGTTTTTATAAAAGTAAAAAAAAGATATATATATATATATATATTATATATATAATATATATATATATATATATATATATATATATATATATATATATATATATATATAATATATATATATATACTATATATATATATATATAATAATATATTATAATAAATATATATATATTATATATTATATATGTATATATATATATATAGTAGGATATATATATTTTTTCTGTTTTTATATTATATATAAATATATATCAAAAATATAATATATATATATATCTGATATATTACTATTTATTTATTATATATAATACTATGACCTTTATTTGTCTTCACATTGAGCAATTTGAACATAATCAGATTTTTCAGTGATAGGAACAGTGTCAACTGAAGGCTTTTTGTGCTCTTTTTCTGCTTTGTAAGCATTTGCATTTCTTTACTTTGCTTCCATTTCCTTGTGATTTTGCCTGTACTTCTTACTCTCTTTCTGATTTCCCAAGTATTTCATTTTTATGTCTCACTGCATTTTTTTGCAATCGGTATGTGTTGTTCTTTCCTTTAACCATTATTGGCCACCTCAGTGAAAGTGAAGCACCATTACTTCTTTTACCTTTGTTGTATCAAAGATTTTCCTTAAAAGCCAAAATAGAATGGGCATGTGTTTGTCTTCTTCCATCCATTGTCAAAAATTTTTATGAGATATTATCCGCAAATAAGAATTTTTATATAACTTTAAATATAAATTATTATTTCCTGTAACACCTGTTTCCTTTATAGTAAACAAGGTAAATAATAATTATTTAGTAGAATGGTATGATAAAATTTAAAGAAATTTAAAAAAAAACAAAAAAAAAAAAAAAAAAAAAAAAAAAAAAAAAAAACAATAAAAAAACAAAAAAAAAAAAAAAAAAAAAATGTTAAAAAAACGATTTAAAAGAAACACGTTTTTTAACAACTCTATGTCAGACGTATGCTGTAACATTTTTGATCCTAATATAATACTGTCTCCTCCATGTTTCCCAGCCTGAAACGTATAACTACCATGTAAGTTAGCTAAAGGATTCAGGGACTCGCCTATTTGAGCTAAAGTTTCATGAGGCAGTTCTATTTCAAAGGACTCATCATTATCATCATCTAATTGTATTTCATTCATTGCTTTCACTGTAACATCTCTGTATCTGATGTCTTCAAATAATGATTCATCGTGACCTGTACTAATTTCAGAACAACGACGTCACTAGCTTCAGCAGTTTCCCAAAGTTGATAGTATCTTTTGTATCTTTATTGATTGTGAGACCTTTAGCTTTTACAATGTATTTTATATTACCTTCAGCCGTTCTTATTCTAACAGCGTATGATTTTGGGCCAGTATATACAAAGGAATCACCATACGCTCCAGAGCCATAATCTGCTATTTCATATGTTAGTTCACCTAAAAAGTGACCTGTTTCAGGAACTTCATCATTTTCTCCAGCTACGAAAATACAGGAGTCTGTATTACAATACAGAACCCTTTCTCTAACTTTATTAAGCTCATATAATTTTATACGGGCATAGACTGTAGTAAACGAAGCGATAGGTATATTTGTAGTCGTTGATGAACGTTCAGCTAATGATTTTTTTTTACAACTGTAACAACATATTTATTGCCTATAGGTATAACGGAGGGAACTTCAATATCGCACCGATTGATTAACTCCCATACTTGCTTGTCCCTAGTGCACGCTATATCTTCTCTTGAAGGTGTATTTTGTGCAAACTTACCCCAAAGATAGTTAAGACAATTTCGCTATGAATCGCATACCAGGATTCTTGATGTTGTTAATATCAAGTTCTACGCCTTCCTTTTCTTTGAATAGACAAACGAATTCTTTAAGTTTTTCTTCAAAATCAGGATCATCTTCGTGAGTATTATTGGGCGGTCCTGATGCTTCAGTCTTTATTTTTAAGAAGTGATTAACATACCCTTCAAACAAGAACTCTTGTTCTTTAAATGACCATACTTCAAATATTTTAAGCATTTTATACCCCATATCCAAAGCCAACTTAATTTCAGGTGTTGTGTACACACCGTCAATTGCACGCTCATTCTCATTATGAGTGCATTTCTCACATTTATCCTCTACACATTTTGCACAGATGGGAAACATTAATTTCTTTTTAGTTCGTTCTGGTAGAACAGGTATGTATAGATCTTGAGGTGGAAGGGTCTTAATATACGCTGTTCCGAAATACTTGTCATTGATTCCTTTCCTAAAAGACTCAACATCTGGTACTTTATCCCTTATTAGTTTTTCCGGATGACCGCATGGATACTTCATTCGCTCTGAACGAAAGGAATAGAGATGTTGTAACCAAATACTTATCTTTTTGCCTCAGTTGGAGAGGTATAATATTGAATCGTTTTCTTTGTTCCTGACCAAGTGAAATTGTTCTATTATAAGTCTGTTTTCTTTAATTACATCCAAGCTAATTATCTGCACCATATTCTTTATAGCTATATTTTTAATCGATGATGATCAGGATTCTTGATTCGTGTCTTCTTTTACTGTATGTTCTCCAACCATTCACACTCCCATGTCTCTCACTATGTTGAACACCAATTCGTAGAGGTTTGTTCATCGATTCAAGATGAAATATCCCGCGCACATCTATGACTGCTGTACCGCTTCCCCTTATTACCGGTCTTTTATGGCCATTGCCTGATGCCATCCCATGCATCCACAAAAAAAGCCCGTTTTGCACTCCATTTTACATATTTCTATAATTGCATTGTAGTAGAGCCATTTATTTTTATTTAAAATGCTTTCTCTCCTCCATTACACTCATATCTTAGACCCAGTCTATACCTATATATATCTTATCTGTTTCCTGGTACATATTTCCAACGAAATAGAGCCTCAGAAGTGAGAAGGCTTAGGACGTTCCCTTTACCCTGGGAATAAATAAGTTTCCCCTTTCAGGCATAAACACAATTTTGTAGATGCTGTAACATAAAGATGTCAATCGTTGTGCAATCAACAAAAGGCAATCAATACCAAAGCATTAAGAAAACTCGATCTACTTCTCAAAAATTTATCTAAGCTACATTACATCTTTTAAATGTCCAATACTTTTCACATTCTTCAAAAATACTGTACTCTTTATTTTTTGAACTATACTTTTTAGTATTCCTGAAAAATCTTATTATATATATATATATATATATATATATATATATATATATAATATATATATATCATATATATATATATATAACTAATGATATAGTTATGTTACATAATGTATATCTATATATATATGTTATATATCCTAAATTTCCTAACTACACAATACTAAGACAAGATAAGGATCTGGTAATAATTAATCACTAAACGTTACTAAATTTCAAATAAAAAATAATAAATTTTGACTTATTTGTAATGATAAACTTTAAAGGAAAGCTCACCAAATTCTTTGCGTTCCAGTATTGATAGATCTGCTCTTTGTTTTCGAATCTTTATCCATTCATTGCAAATATAAAGCAAAAAATAATATATATATGTAATACTTATTTTAGGAGATACGAAAAAATGAGGAAAAAAACATAGGGCTAAAATAAAAGATGACACATTGGATGTATTTGACTGTCGTCAGACCTGTTATCACCTATGACTCACTTATTTGGTGGTCAAATGTAGAGCAGAGACGGCACATAACAAACTACAGAAGCTCCGAAGTGTTGTCTTTCTATGAGTTAAAGAACATTATAACGTATCATTATCGGATGAGACAATCCTAAAATACTTTATTCAAGTAAACAAATAATAACTAATAATCATAATACAATAAATAATAATAAAATAAAATTAGAATAATAATAATATCAATATTAATAATAATAATAATAATAATTAATAATAATATATTAGATTGATGCATAATAATAATAATAAAATAATAATAATGAATAATAATAATAATAATAATAATAATTAACAACCAATAATAATTAATAACTAATAATGATATAAATAATTAATTAATAATTAAGAATTAATAAAAATATATACATACAATAATAAATATAACTAAAATAACTAAATAAACATAATATGAATAAATAATACATGATAAATAATAATATAAATAATGACGATAAAATCATAATAATAAATAATAATAATCAAATAATAATTATAAATTATAATTAATAATAATATAAAATAGGAATAAATTTTTAATGGAATTTAATAATAAAATAATAATAATAATATAATAATAATTAATAATAGAAATAGAAATAATAAATAATAATAAAAATAATAATATAATAATAAATTCCAATAATAGTTAATAAACACAGGGCTGCGACCAAAATGTTACTGGGGGTTTACCAGTGGTTTGTTAATGAAATTTGTCTCCTAAATCCAAATCATGCATTCATATTGCTCAATCAGGTCTAGTTTTTAAGATACAGAACGAGCTCCCTAGATGGCATTAGAGAGCTCAGTCTCTAGCTGACCGCGGGCGCGAGTGGTTGTGTGCTGCTTGCTCACTCTCCAACTAAGTGTTCTTACTTTAATCCATGACTGTCTCATCTAGGAACAGTGTTTAAAGTGTATTTTCTAAAGCTTTATTTATCTTTGTGAATTTTTTGCAGGCAGATACATTAGGGGCAAAACTCCTAATATTTCAGTTAAAAATGAATTAGAAGTGGTAAAAACAAGTCCGGATAGATTTTGGTTAGGTGTGGCCCAAAGTAACTTTTTAGTGACTAGGACTCTTACAAGGATATAAGCGCTGACCTGTTATGGCGAGATAACTGTCGATATTCCCGTAGTCTTTAGTCAGAGAGCGCATACGCGCGCTGTCCTGGCGAGTGACATTATCGGCTTCTAGACGCCCATAACCAGCCGCGAGAGCAACTCGGTTCCAAAGAAACGACTGAATTGTCAAAAGCCCGTTTTTTTTACGATGGTTACAAAGCTGAATTTTTTGTTTTTTTTTTTTTTTTCCTTTTTTTTTTTTTTAAGTAACTTTCTTTTTATAATTATATCTTTTTTTTTAATTAAGTTTCTTTGTTTGAGCTATAAACATTTTTGTTATCTTACTGAAAAATCTTTTTCATTTGATCATGAACATAAAAAATCAAATAATAAATTTATAGATCAATAATCATACGCGATAAAATTCACCAACTTCTTTTTTAAAAAACCCTAGTTCGTGGTTCAATTAGATTAAGTGAAAATGTAATGCAACTTCACATTATTTAAATAAAAAAAAACACCATTCTAGCGCTTTCGCCCAACTTTACAATAACCCCCCTAAACTTCCTATATAATGCAAACTTATCATTTCTATATTACTACAAATACAAATAAATTAAATTAGGGTTAAATTTTAAATATTTTACTATTTAACATTTTATTATTCAGAATATTTTTATATGATAGGAATCATTCATTATATTATATATATTATATATATATATTATCATATATTATATATATATATATATATATATATATATAAATATAGTAATATATATATATTATATTAAATAGTACTAAAAGAGTACCTTAAAAGCATAAAGGACACTGTGCGGCAAGAGTTTCTTACAAAGATACGCTTGTCTCAGGGGACTAGAGATGGAAGGTTGAATAAAAAACGACCGTTTTTTATTAAAAAAAACATGTTTTTTATTAAAAAAAAACACTGATGAAATAAAAAATAAGTTGATTTTCCGTGTTTTTTTTTTTTGTTTTAATATTTAATTTTCTTCTTTTAATGTTATTTTCTTCTTTAGACCTATTTAAATTATTAACTAATTAAAAGAATTAATAAAACAGTTTTATTTTACCTAGTTATAATTATACTAATAATATGGTACTTTTTTAAGAAATTAAACAATGATAAATAAAAAAAAAATAAAAACATATGCTAAGTTTCAACATAACACTTCTTACCTTTGAAGCGTAAAACTGAAGAATGCTTTCGGTCTTAAGATTATATGAGAAATGTGTCATATGACTATAAAGTATATTTACTTACACAAATAAAGATATAATATTAAATACCTATAAGTTAGTAACTAGGTTATGATTAAGGCCTAACTTAAAATTACTAAATTTCCTAAAGAACCATCAAGGACCTCATTAAATTCCTGTTCTACTGCTTCTGCATCTGGATCCTCAGACCTGTTTCCAATCATAGCCTCTTCTGATAAAAAATCTGAGTTCCTCATCCTCATATGGCTATTATTTGTGAAAGAGGAAGGGAGTTCAGACTCCTTGAGATTCAAAAGATATGGACCAGAGGGTCTTTTAGATTTGGTTTTTATTCCAGACTTCCAATTGTCCTTACAGAGAGGAAACCTAAGTTACCTGACTGAGAAACTCTGGCTGCGATAGGTGTATGTTGGTTTCAGGGTTGATGAAATTTTGATGACGTTTAAAAGTACTACCAACTTTTACATTTTAAATATTTGAAGAAAGTACCGGAAGGCTCTGGCTGCTCCGTCTCATCTCTGTCAATTTCAAGTTGATGACTTATGAATAATAGTTTTTCTGCATTGTTCATTTGTGAGCCTGTTTCCTTTTTTTTTGAAAGGATATTTGGCATGTTGCTGAGAACTTCTCTCACTATGCAAAGCTGAACCCGTTTAGTAAAGTTCCCAGCTTTAACAACTGGCCATATGAATAAGCTTAGGAGTGTGCAGGGGATACCAGCGAATGCATAGCAACTTCAGAAGATAAGTGCTTACTTTTGATAAATACTCCTGCACATGTTGCTTACCATAAATTAACCAACTCCAACCATTAGCTGCAGACGAAATTTATTGTTGGAAAGTGTAAGCCGCCCAGTTGAAGTATCTCCTATTAGCTGAAGCAAAAAGTTTCCCTACTGACTAGGAAAAACGTCCTCTGACCAATACTCCCTCCCATTAGGACCTATTTAACTTTGGTCATTTTTTTCGATCACATCTGAGGCATTTTCCGCTGACGTGAGGTTGCTCAGATGGTGGCCCCCAGAACCTTCTTTGAAATTAGACTTGAAACCTGAAGAGTCTGAAAAAAATTATAACATTGATCTTATATGGAAAGTACTTGATTTTCTCTCTTTCTTATTTCAATTGCTGGGTGTATTATTGTTTGACATGAAACAATGCTCTCCTGCTCACAAGGGTATTTGGTAAACTTGCATACTCATTTGTGTATATAACGAGAAATTAAATGACGAAACGATAGTATGTAAATTTCTCGAATTTACTTCTTTGGCATGTTAGCTTCCGTTGCAAGCTATATTTTGCAATTGCGTTGTTGTGTATTGCAATGTTTATTGGTTAATTTTTATAAAAGTAAAAAAAAGGTAGTATTTTAAATTGAATAGTAGTATATATAACTTTGAGTCATGTTTCCTTACCATAAACCTATATATAAAGTGATAATGTAGTAAGGTACTTCATATTCTATTGATTCTTCTAGATCATAATTTACAAATTTTTAATATTCTACATATATGCAAATTAATAATAAAAATATATGCAATAATATCGTTTATAATTATATTTGATCACACATTATTTACTAAGTATATATTCATTTACAATATCAAGTAATATATAATATAGTATGAACTCCTCTATATAATATATATATATAATGGTATATAAATTTTGCCTATACAATCAAAGTTTTAAACTTAAAACATAATTCACAAAGCACTTATTTAGTAATTTAATTCTCAGATTAATATTATATTATAAAAGATATATATATTTCTTCATACAGTCCGATATATTTTTCTATATTATTAGCTAATCTTCATTATAAATTTTATATTTCATTTTTTATTTATATATATAAATAATAAAAATATATTTTACGTTATTATGATATAAAAAATAAATAATAATAATATATAATATTATAATGATTTTTACTGATAAACATGGTTAACTTATTTAATTAATAGCATAATGAGCATATATAAAAGGACTAATATATACCTGTTATTTGTCTTCACCAATTGAGAGTAGCTAATTAATTTTACCTTGAACATAATTCATATGATTATCACGAATGATATTGGTAAAGATCAAACTGTAGAGCGTATTATTAAGGATAGTTTGTGCTCTTTTTACTGACTTCCTTTTTTCTTGTTTAGTCCTCTTGAGCAGGTTTCTCTGGTTTACTTTGCTGTTATCCCATGTTCCCTTTTGACTTTTTTGCTGTACTCTTGGAGACTTCTCCATTTCTGAAGTTGCACCGGCATAAGCTCCATCTTTCATTTTTAAGAGTCCATCACTGACATTTATTGCTCCTTTTGCTTCAATTCTGGTGTTCTAATTGTGTTGTGGTTCTTTCCCATAGGCTTAACCTCCAGTCTATGTATGGAGACCACCTCTCAGTGAAAGCACAATCTTTTACAGAGTCGATACTTTTCATAATTGGTGACCTCATTGTATGAGGAGTATGATTTATACGCTTTGAACACTAGAGAACTAGATCGAGGAGAGGATCATGCGGGCAGGTGATTTGTCTTTCTTCCAACCGAAATTGGGAGCCGTGCCTTAGTACAAAAATTTTGACGTGGTAGGATATCACTCAAACCATTGTTTGAAACTCTCGTCTTCTATACCCTTCTCCTCACCTCTATAAAATAATAATAATAGTTTTATACATTGGCCTTCATATCCTGTAACACCTTCGGTTTTCCTTTATAGAATAACAAAGGCGTAAAATTATATATTAATGAAAAGGAAAATAAAAATAAAAATCTATATCAATTGACTGATAAAATTTAAAAGAAAGATAAAATTCACCCTTAAATATATATATTCTCTTAAAAAGTAAAAAAAATAAATTAAACAAAAATATTCTAGCGAATAAAAACAACAAATAAAAAAAACTAAACAAACACAACAACAAAAACCGAGTGTTAAATAAGATAGAGCCACAGATTTGTTAAACACAAAAAAACATCGGGGTCTATTGTAACAACATCATTCATGTCAAGACGCTCCCATGCGGTTCCCCTAGTAAACATTTTTTTATGGATACCTAAACTTTTGGGATAGCTTGTATAATCTCCTCCATTTACACCAGGGCGCTACGAAACGAGAGTCCCAACTATTATTTACACCTCCAACCAATGTAAGTTAGTACTAAAGTGTAGTTCAAGGGACTCGCACTAGGCTCTCTGGAAGACTAAAGAGTTTGCCTTGATATAGGCCCGAAGGCAGTTTATTTCATAACAGAGGTTTACTCATTCATTAATCGAGTCATCTAATTGGTATTTTTATTTCATTGCATTTCACCGTAAGTTATGACATCATCCGTGGTATATTTCTCGTGAGGTTGGATCTATCAAAATTAATGAAATTCATCGGTGACCATGAGTGCTCAGAAACTAATATTTACAGAATATACAATTAACAACGCGACTTAAAGATCACTGACGCTTTCATAGCAGATTCCCGACAAGTCGGTATAATATCTTATATGAATTTTCTCCCCTTTACCAACGTCTATTGAGGTGACCATTTTAGGTGCTAAAAATGCATTTTTTCTCCATTTTCACATCTGACATTCTCACGGACAATATATATTCTAGTTATTGAGCGTGGTACAGCCGGTATTCTTTAATCTCTGCGGTCATGGAACCACAAGAGCTGAGCAGAAGTGACTTCACTTAAGAATAGTTATAGAGCCAAAGCGGATGTGTAAATCAATAACAAATAGAGTGCAAGGGAATCGACCATACCGCTCTTGCAGGACAAATCGACACAATAACATCTTGCTTTTAGGTCTGTTCACTTATATGTGTAGCTTCATCCGTTAAAATTGACTCTCCTGATATTCACCCGCGGGCGCGAACACGATTCAACTCACTTAATTCTACACAGCTCTACATTCTTGAACAACAATACAAGCAGGCGATAGATTCATCATATATTACCAGGACATTATTAATCAGGAGACCTCTTTTCTCTTAGCGTATTATTTAAGCTCATTAAGTTTAACTTTTCGCATCAGTCTTACGGTGCAAGGTGAGAACTCTGTTTCTATAGTTAAACGAAAAGCGGATAGGTATGATATTTGGGTATTGTCGTGTGTAAATGGAGTCATAAAAATCTTTAAAAGAAATCTTTAAAAATGTCTTGTTTTTTGGATAGCGAACGGTCCTGTTACAACATATTTTTTAGGTTGTCCCATATATAGTTGTTATATAACTCGTTGTTCCTAGTTTACAGGGTAAAACTTCAATTATCGCTCAACCGAAATTTATGTATTTAACTAACATAAACTCTCTGTGACATATTTAATATAGATCCCTAGCTGGACAACTCATTTTTCCGCCTTATTAAATACTTCTCAATTTTACCCTATAGATAAATGTTGTGCTAAAAGGTTTATTATGTGTGCAAAACGTTTATCGCCCCGGCCACATAGATTAATCTTCCAAAAGACAATATTCGCACTATGCAACCTCGGACCATTTGACACAAGGATTTCTTGAGGTGTTAGTTAAATGCTCCCCTTCAAGTTCTACGCACTTTCCGTGTTTCTAATGTGAATGTACGACATATATACGAATTTCTCTATTAAAGTTTTTTTCTACTCCAAAATGCGAGGAATCATCTTCGGGAGCTGAGATTTCCCGTTAGGAATCACTCCAGAAAACAGTTATTACTTGGGCCAGGGTCGAACATGAAGTGCTTCATTTCTTAGTCTTTTATTTTTCAAAAGAAGTTGGCTAGGCATTCAATAGTGGTATCCGCTTAATAATTCAAACAAGAAAACATACCTTGTTACTTTAAATATGCAACGTACAATTACTATCAAATATTATATTAAGACATTATAAACATCTGTATTATTTCACATATAACCTAAAAGACCTTTACTTAAATTTCAAAAATAATAATTAATTAAGGGGTGGTTAGTTATGTACATACACCTTGTCAATTAAGCACTCGCTGAACATTCTAACATTTATTAATGGAGTGCATATTTCTCACATTTATTCCATCTACACATTTTTTGCACAGATGGGAAACATTAATTAATCATATCTTTTTAGTTCGTTTCTGTAATAATATGAGCAATTTAGAACAAAGAGAGAGAGGATATAGATCAATTGAGGTGGAAGCGGATCCAATTAATAATAACTGCAGTTCCGAGATGGGGATTAATACTTGTCATTATAGGCGACTAGTTCCCTTAACCTACAAAAGGACTTTCTCAACATCTAAAAGAGGATGACTTATCCACTATAATTAACGTCTTTTTTACCGGTTTATTATGGACCGTCTTATATACTTCATTCGCTGTCTGAGAGTAGTTCGTGATGTAACCAAAGAGAGAAATAGAGATTGTTTTAACCATTCTAAATACATTAATCGTTTTTGTCACATTCAGCATTAGCTTTTTGTAGAAGTGCCAACGATGGTTTTGTAAACTTATATATGTTTTTTAGTATGAAATGGCCTCGGGAAGTAACGACGACCTATGGAAAAAAATATGTGGTTAACATGAATCAGTGTCTATTATAAGTCTGGTGTTTTACAACGATCCCGCATTGCTTTCATATACTTGCATGCACACAACGTGAGTATTCTTATAAGTAGTCATAATTATTTTTATCATATCATACGATTTATGCATTAAAAGTTCTGAACCTATGTTTCTTATTTTACTTTGAGTTTTCCTCATTCACATTTCTTTCTCCGAAGATTGATCTCTCACGCTATAATGTTTAAAGCCCAATATGATTGAGGGAGTAGATATCGGGATTCGATACTAATAGGTAGGAAAATATCGCAACCTATAAGTTTAATAAGCTTATGTTACCTTTTCTACTCACGGGCTTGTTATTACACCTTTATTCAGGGTACTTTTTATGGTCCATGCCATGGGCTGTACTGCACAATATCAGGTGATACAAAAAAGCCTAGTTCGTGTCACACATTTTATACCATTAAATACATTACCTTCAAATAATAATCCCGGGATCAGTGTCGAATTGAGGAGCCATTTTATCCCTTTTTTTAAAAATCGACACTTCTTATTTTTTTTTACTTTTCCATTCCATATTATATTAACACAAATATTCAAATAATGAAAATAATAATTATTATAATAATATAATATAAATACTTGATATTTAATTTTATCTTTTCCTTGCTTTACATATAATTCCATACGAATAGCCTCATAAAGTGTGAAAGGACTTTTAGCAACTTCGGGTTCTCAATTGTTACCCCTTAAGTTAATAATAATTATTACCCTTTAGATCATTTTCTTCCCATAATCACAATAATATTATTGAGTGAATATATAGAATTGATGTAATGAATAACTATAAAAAGAATGTCACAAATCGATTGTTTTAGAGACGAAATCAACATAATAGGAGACCTAACAAATAATACCAAAGACTTTTAATATTAAATGATAAATTTCTGAAACTTCTCAAAAAATTTATTTTCTAAATGATACATAATATCAGACAATCTGAAATGCAAATAACTTTTCACAATTTCTTCAATAAAAATAACATTACTTCTTAATTTTTATTATTGAAATAAAACATAATATAATAAAATATATAGTTATTTGTTGAGAATCTAATATATAATATTATAAAATTTAATAATATAAATAATATATAATATTAATAATTAAATTAATAAATTAAATATATTATAAATAATAAGTTATAATATAAAATATATATAAATATATATTTTAAATATAATAAAATAATATATTATATATTAAATAATAATTAAATATATATATAATTAATAAGATATAATATATAAACCGCAAATAATAATGTTTATCAATAACAATATTAATTTCTACTGGTGTTGGCAGAGCTAATCACTAAACGTTACTAATTTCAAATAAAAAATAATAAATTTTGACTATTTGGTAATTGAAATAGTAAACTTTAAAGCGATAAGCAGTCACCAAATTTCTATATGCGTAATTATCACTAATATTGATATAGATACTTAGCTCTATTTTCCGAATCTTTATTTTTAACCTCTCAAATATAAAGCCATAAGAAATATAAAATATATATATGTTAATAACTTATTTTTAGGAGAAATACGAAATTAATGTAGTTAATAATCTTAGAAGTAATGCCTTTTCTTTGCAATTAGATTTCATAAATTTACAAAGCACGTTTCATTGAATTAATCCATATTGATTAATAATATTGACTTCTAGTGAATTTTATCTTATCGATAATTAAGAGGAATTGATAATAATAATAAGATATCTTTAATAAATGTAACATTTAAAAAATACTATACATTAAGATAATTAAACATTTTAACTAATCAGTATATGCTAAGACAAGTAGATAGAGAATTAAAAAAAACTTAAACGTGTATAAATAGGACATATTTCACTATATTATTAATCAAGAAATAAATAAATATAAATATAATAAAATAATAATATGGAGAATAAATAATAATTTAAAATTAAAATTTAAATTATGATATACTATTTAAAGTTCTATAATATAAATAATAATGTAGAATTCATAATTTAAAGATAAGTATAATAATAAATATAATGTACAAATTTGATATAAGGAAATATACATTGAATTACTCTAATATAAATGTATAATATTATAAATTAAATTATAATAAATAAATTTAATAAAATAAATTAGTAAAATAATAATATAATAAATTAATAATAATTAATATTAACAATAATTAATTAAATAAAATCTAAATGAAATTAATATATATTAAAATTAATTATAATAATGTAATGAAAATTATATAAAAAAATTAAATAAAATACTAAATATAGCACATAAGAAATAATGAAATAAAATTAAGAAATTAATTAAATAAATAAATAATAAGAATAATATAAATTAAAAATTTAATAAATAATTAAATAATAATAATAATAAATAAATATATAATAATGGATAATAAAGTAAATATTGAATAAATTAATAATTAATATGAATTTAAAATAATTAATAAATTAATAAATAAATAATAAAAATTTAAAAAAATCGTATAAAAATTGAAATAAATTAATATTAATACTAATGGAGGTAATTATTTATGGGAAATAAATTAATTAAATTACATGGAATAAATTAAATATTAATATAATATATAATTTAAATAATAAAATTAATAATTAAAATTAAGTAAATTAAATAAAATACAATATAAAATTAAAATAATAATGATTATCATTAAATATAAATAAATTAATCAAATGATAATTAAAAATTAATAATTTTAAATAACACTAAAATAGGGGATCTGCACGGAGACAAATGTTTATACCTCGATTGAGACGGTGTATTTAATAACAGTGAAATGTAATAATGTTAATTCGAAATTTGTCTACCTAAATCCAAATCAAGCATTCATACCTCTGCCTCCGCCTATACCTCCGGAGTCAGTTTTACAGAGTACCGCGAGCGCGGCTCTAAAGCATGGCCATTAAGACATAATACTCTTAAGTCTCTGTGCAAACTCAGCGTCACCGGAGTGCAGAATCTGTCCACGCTGATCTAGTCAGTAGCCTAGACTATTGTACACCATACAAGCTTTCACTTGCACACCTCGACGAGGGGCAATCACTCTACCAACTAACGAGTTAAAGCCTTCACGTCTCCCTCACTCTACTTCTTGTGATGATCTCGCGGAATAACTCTAGTTAATCTAGAGAATCTACGCGGTGAGACTGTATTATTAAGGAAGTGAATATTTAAATGCTATCACTTATTGTTTCGAATCTTAATGGCCTAGTTCTAGTGGATATCTCATTCATTTTGTGCTCTTACGCAGGCACGATACGAATTAGACTAGAGAAACTCTACATAATATTTCACTCACACACCAACTCATGAATCACCGCAAAGTAGTGTAAACACCAACGTCGCAGTCCGTAGACAGTACCCATAGATCTCTACCACGCACTCTCTCCGCTTATGACTTACCATCAGTGCTACGGGGATCTCAAGAGATCCACCCGCACCACACTATAGCTGGCTGCGTTCTACTACTCGCCGCGCCTAGCGGTCCATCCCGCCGCCCACTATACACCGCCCTGATCATTCCCACGCCCCCTCTCTCTCTTTCCACTATCCAGCTGTGCATCCCGACGACTGTAATATCTGCGCACCGGTGGGTTGCACCGTATACACTACAACTCCACTATCTCTCTAGTTGCTCCAGCTTCGGCTCGCGAGTGACAATATGTTTATGCCACTATATTAAGACCCTTGGGTTTGTTATAAGTTTCGCTTTATTTTACTCAATGCATATTTTTGGATAATAAAGCTTTAGATTAGGAGGATCAAGGAGCACTAATATAACTCCTCTTCCTTATCTCACACATCTCATTGCCGAGATATCCCGGAATCCGATCCACTCGGTCTTCGTCTCGTGCAAAGCTCATATTAGTAATACATTAGCTTATCACCGCACTATTACTTTCTCAACTCACTCGTGCTCGTCTCACCGCCAACACGTTGCACCACCGCTCACGACACCAAACACGACCAAACACTCTTCCATCTTACGCTACTCCATCACCGAGCTTTATCTATAAATGTGTCTCATGAACTCGTACACGAATTAAAGAACATAACTCACTACTCTCACTCACAAGACACACCTGAACTCACTTTTGGTCTCACGCACACACTCGAGACGCACACGCGCATCATCCTCCATCCACGCACTCACAAGTTGCTTCCTAACTTTAATGCTCACGGAGTTGACAATACCTCACTACCCTTTCTTGCCAGTATCTAATCCTGACTCGGTGTTAGCATCATGCACACCTCACTAACCTCGCACAACTTATGATAAAAGCTACTTTCACTCTGAGCGCACCTTCGCGCCGTCTTCACTCCGACCGAGCCACCTCTCAGCACACCACCATAACACAGTGTGAAAATCGTGGGTACTCACTCTATTCGACCTTTCCTATATTCTGAGTACACGCTCACGCATATCACTGCGCCCCATCACTAAGTATCTTTAACACTGAAGCGTTGCGCGAACAGTCTCAGCAAATCGGCGACCTCCGTAGCTACACCTGCCAGGCTGCTCCGCTACTCCTTCAGTTAACCTTGCACCACTCTCAGTTAGGTTTAACAGAAGCGTATACAAAAACTATATGGATATAGAAGACGATTCTATTTTTAGTTACATTGAATTATAATACAATCTATCAGCATACTTCTAACCACACATATCTGTGATTATCAGTATAATGTTTTTCTTTAGATCGTGATCTTCTGAGACGGAAAGGTATGTGGTGAGAGATCATAAATATTTACCACAATGGATCTATCGTTACTATGTGTCCACATTAATAAAATTTTATTCACATTTTAATTATATTAAAAAGAAGGTAAGAATAACCGCTATTTAATAACGCCTTCATATAAAAAAACCATAATAGTTAAAACATTTAGCAAACCGGGCAATTTCGTACTATCCCCCAATATGACTCACGAGGCATAGACTATAGCAAGACGAGATTGGGTATTCGAATTTTTAAACTATCCGTGTATCACCGTTTAATTGTAATTTAATTAAAGAAAAGTTATATCATTTTACATCTTTATTCGAGGGGTTCGTTTTTATAGTTGAAATCCATGTCTTTACTTGGGTAATTGAGCATAGTATAGAGAGATGGAAACAATAACAAAAACAAAGATTTAATAACAAATTAATTTACCCTTAATTATGAACTTCTATGTAGTCATTATGGTTAATGTTTTAATTAATAGCCAGGTGCCAAACTGGAGATTAATTCTTCACTATAATGCTAAAAAAACTAACCCGAGACACAAAGCCTCTATAAGAAAAGATGAAGACATTTCAAATTGGCTAGCCAAAAAACGCTTTAAAAATACCTTTAAGTTTCTATAAATTCTATTTCTCTCCCAAAAATGTTTTAATATGGAAGGGGAAATAACCTCGCCACTCGGGCTCTTTGCACTATTATATAGTCTTGAAGTCTACTGAGATGAAAGGATTCTTTCGTCAAAGTATATAGGACTGAATAAAAGTTTAAAGGCCAAAGCTATGGTTTATACATCACAGTTGAAACAATCTATAGGGAAAAACTATTTAGGCTTGCATTAAATATAATATTCACCAACGACAAAGTACAGTGATAGCAAAAGCTCCATGGCAGCCCAGTGATTTTTACGAGGGAATCACCAGAAATATTAGAAAGGCCTTACAGGTGTTTGTTATTAAGCGAATAAGCAGTTTTACACCAAATATTGAAAGCCAATGTGAATCAAGATGTCAATAGCGATATATCGTATTAGTAAATATATATATAAGTATATATTTGAACTTGGGTTTTTCTGAGGAATATAAAAGAAGTGCATCTAGAGTAAATATAAGTAATTAACATGTTAAAATGTGCTTATTGGTAAAAAAGTCTATCGAAAAATGATTCCCATCCGGATTGCATTCCGAGCCGGATTTGCTGGTCAATAAAAGTTCGGGTATGTGTATCATACCATTGGCGACATCTTTTGCGACATTATATTTTCCTCATCACGCAATTAATACTTTGATGGAGATTATATACATGCGTATAGAGGACAAGAGTGAAAGAATACTATGTACAATCAAAGACATTATAATAAGTTACCGATGGAAAACTAAAATATTAAGATATTCAAGGCGTGCATTATAGAGGATACCATACAACATGTTAGTACCTGACTAATTGTCATGGTGTGTCTTTCATAAAACGCGACGAACCATAACATATCGTCATCCACAAACTGGAAATTCTTACACCAGCAATTCAATTCTGGTTAAAAAACAGTGTCTTGCATCGTCATGGTATATGTAAGGACTTACTAATTATAGTAGTCTGTAAGTTTAAAATTATAATATAAAGATAAAAGTCGTAATATATAATCTCATTATATATATATATCACTATATACTGATATCTGCTTTAATATTTCAAATCACATATTTTGGAATTTATTAAAATATATTTTAGGTATATAGATTAGTACCTACATTAAATTTATATGAATTACATCGCAGGGAAAGCAAGTGGATTGCTACATCAGGCGGTGTTGTAGTTGCAAGCGGTATCTCAAAAAAGATAACGCTGGCTATGAGTTGACCGAAACGGTAGAATTTCAGATATTTTCAAATTTAGGGTAGGAACGAATTTCGAGTATGGAAGGAATCGACGGTATCGAGAAAACCGGGCCAAGCGACAAACAGGAATTTTTTTTTATTCAAAAAATAGGCAAAAATTGGGAAAGAAATCGGCAATATATAATAATAGTACTAACTTGTAAATATTAAAATGTTTAATATATTATTTTTTTAAATTATTTAAATTTAAATTAAATTATAATTAAATACTAATAATATATTAAAATCAAATAATAATTTATAATTAAAAAAATTATAATTAATATTGTTTTAAAATAAAATAGTTAAACATTTAAAAGTTTAATAAAATTAGTGATAATATATATATATAAGCTTCTCACTGGCATTTTGAAGGAGAGAGACCTTGTTTTTATGTTTATATACGTGATTTATAGTCAGTGAGACTCTTCTATCAAATACTTACTTTCCATCTACTTAGGATATAGAGTTGCTTCTCTTTATTTTAGGAGAAACGTAAATTTTAATATATTATATATATATAACTATATATAT
The DNA here is from genome assembly GCA_015478945.1 of Trachelipus rathkii. Lineage (NCBI taxonomy): Eukaryota > Metazoa > Arthropoda > Malacostraca > Isopoda > Trachelipodidae > Trachelipus > Trachelipus rathkii. The sequence continues at coordinate 2,368 of JABUQX010089641.1, read as the reverse complement.
ATACCTAAGGTATGTAGTTATATATTTAAACTTTACAAGAGTAGATTGCCAATCTATTGTAAATGATAGATAATATATTATGTAATTATATATATATATTTTCATAATTACTTCATATACTTTAATTATTATATATTCTCTGATATTATCTGATATCGAAGTGAAATTAGTAAGAATACTTGTTTAGACCTATCATATAAACTTTAGATGACTACTGCAGGTTATGTAATTTTTGTTCTAAATAAAGCTGTCAATATGAATAATGAATATAACGAACATTAAACTACTATTGAATATCTGCATTTTGGCATCGACTCATTCTTAAGTACAACGAAACATAATATAACTCCGAGACATATTCATAATCAATAAGTGAGATGAAACTTTATATAAATATTTAGATTTTCGATAATCTCTAATGAGATTATGGATAGAAATGAAAACAATAATGCATATAAATAAATGAGAGTACTATTATATCAATAAACCCTTGATAATATAAATCATAAAAAATAACTCAAAATTAATAATCGAGTAATAAATAATTATAACTAAAAATACAATTATGAAATATATAATAAAATAATATTTAGAATATCAATAAAAATCATTTGATATATTATAAATTGTAGATGAAATATATCATAGATATAAAAATCTGCAATTCTCCAAATATAACATAAAAAAAGGTACTAGATACATAATACACCGATATATATATCAAATAACTCAGTAAAGGGCCAGTATATAGTATATCCTAAATCTAATTGAGATTTATCATAATATTGATTATTTACATTCTGATAAATGAGTAAACGTCTGTAAGTTATCTCAAGGGACACAACTGTTGACAAAAACATAAATATGAGTGATTAAAGCGAAGTAAAAACCCAGAAGGAGAATTGCTTAGAAATATATATATATGATATGTATTAGGAAAATATAAGAAGTAACGACCGGTAAAATAAATAAAATCAACTATATAATTATGTATGGCTCTCGGCAATTTTCTATATTAAGATATTATTTAATTATATAACTCACATGATAAGACGTCAATAACAGATTACACTGTATATAATAATAATATTATACCATAGTGGTGCAAGGAGTAACTATATTATAAATAATGGGAAAGAGATTAGAGGTAATAATAAATATAATAAACTAATCTTCAATGAATAAGGGAATGATATATGGAAACTTTTACTACACAATTGAATATCAATATAAATAAAAATTATTGTAATATATAAATTAGTAAAATTTAAATTAATAACAGAAACTAATATTATCTCGGCAAATAATGCAGACAAAATATGGAAGTTAATAATTATATAAGTATAAAAACTTAATGGAAATTCACAGTGCTCCTCTTAGTGAATAAATCAAATAATAATTATATGTAAGCCTACTTCATATAGATGAATAATGTTACGCTTGAATTACTTTTCATGATAACCTTCGTTCTATCCATCTACTCTCTTCCATCTCAATCTTACATTTCATAATAATAATATAATAATTTAATAATATATAAATAATTAATGAATAATGATAGAATCGATAATTAATAATTAATAAATAATTAAATAATAATTAATAATAATAATAATAATAATAATAATTGCAGATAAGGTGATATAATAAGAATACATAATAATAATAATAATCAAATAATCATAATAATTAATTAATTAATAATTTTATTAATAAATAGTAAATAATAATAATAATATTTGGTGATAATAATAATATACAAATTAATATATAAATATATAAATAAATAATAAAAATATAATAACTAATAATAGAGCATTAAAAGTAAAATAGTGTTTTATATATAAAGCGGATGCTGATACAGCTTTTTTAAACTGTCAACTTTATACGTTGATTTATATTTATTATTTAAATAAGAATATTTTTCATAAAGTTTATTCAATCGCCTAATATTGATCATTACAGACTTCAATCTTCCAACAGTAATCATTATTTATATATAGTATATATAGTATATAGAACTGAAATCATGTCTTTAACTATTTACAGCTTGAGAGTTATATGTATTTTACATACTGTTTACTTCGAAATATTTTCCATATGTGTATACTATAGGAGTATATAACTTTATAAATAGATATAGATTATAGTTATTTATATATAATATATAATATAGTATATATATAATTATATATATATATATATATATATAGTATATATTAATATTTATATATATATATCATATATATATATATATATAATTATATATATATTAATATATATATTAATTATAATATTTTATAATTAACTATTATGATAGTTACCAAACAAGCAAAACATTTTTTCTTAATATATATTTAATATATCT
>JABUQX010089640.1:0-66392 GCA_015478945.1 Trachelipus rathkii | reverse complement strand
ATTATCAAACTTCATTTCTTGGATCTTCTGGAACCTTCTTTATGATCATCAATATGGATTTCGACGCTCGAGGTTAACTGGTGATAGGCTTTTTAAATGTTAACTTTATAAAGTTTTTCATAAATAAAAAGCAAATTATTTTATTTAAGTATAAATATATCAAGTGCTTAAGAACGCATTATAAAGTAATCTTTATTACTACTACCAACTCAACTATATAGCTGATGATCGTTCCCGAATACTTTTATTGGTAGCCTTCATTTTTAATAGTTATAATGGCAAATCAATCTGATAATGACGTCATCATTCCACAGGTAAGTATAAAAGTAATCTGAATTTCCTGAAGCTTCTGCTTCATAGGGGTTAACGATTTTAAAAGTCTAATTACATTTTTCTAGAATCACTCAGAGCAATCTTGCTTTACTATTCTGTGACCAACCTTCCTACTGAAATTCTAGCTCAATTCTTTCTCAGAATTGGAAGCTGTAAATTACCCTTATCTTAAGTCTTCTAGGATTCTGTGAATTTATTAGCACAGTAAGGGAGAATTTTTTTATCAATTATTGAGTTTGCAAACTTTTCAAACTTTCGGAATATCTACGTAATATTCTTTCTATCTCTGCAGAGGTTGAACGTAGCCGAGCATTGCGGTAAATCTCCATTTTTTGACGCTACGCTCCCTCGGCCAGCCCTGTTAATTGGTTACTGAAACTTCTTTCTCTTGGGCAATGCGCACTTTTGCTATTGTCTCTCTCTCTCTCTCTCTCTCTCTCTCTCTCTCTCTCTCTCTCTCTCCTCTCTCTCTCTCTCTCTCTCTCGTCTCTCTCTCTTCTCTTCTCTCTTCTCTCTCTCTCTCTCTCGTTTCTTTACGCGCCTGCAACTCCTCCCCTCTTCAACCTTTCACGATTAGCTTTTTACGACCCTTTAATTCCAAAAACAACCAAAAACCTAACGTTTGTAGAGCGCACCTTATAATGTCGACCCAAAGCACGTACATGTAAGCTGTGGTACTGTGGTGGAACTTAATAAAAATAATCTGCATCCACTTTCCTCCGGACTAGGCATCCTTTCCATGTTCATTTGAGAACCTAATCTCCTACACTCCTTTCGGAAAACTAAAGAGCGCCAAAATTAGCTTGCAGTTCAAAACTAAAGTAACATTTTTGGCGCAACTCGCGAATATCTAGCTGATTATATTGGGACTCTGTTATTATATTACCCTATGACTTAGTTTGTTGTTTTTCTCTGGGTCCCCTCTACCGTTTTTGTGTCTGTATCAAATGGCACACCTATTTTGTGCCATAATCAACTCACAACTTTTCTTGACTTGCCTTTCTGGTGTGAGCTTCAGTGAATATTTACTGTGGCAGATGTATTTTCGCGAATTTTAGATATAGATTTTTACATAACTTCAACTTAATAATCGAGAATTTTAATATGGGAAAAAATGTTTGAACTCTGATAAGAGTTTTGAATCTCATTTTAGGAATATTTATGTCTCTGTCCCATCTTTAATTTATTACACTGCTGTAAGTAAGCATTCCGATGGTCAACTATTGAATGACCTTTGTCTCCTGTGTCCGACATTTTTTTTTTAAAACATTTTCATTTGATTCTTGTGTGTTTCACAGGAAAGAGACAGGAAATAACCTTTCTATATATGTTAAAGTTAGACATCTCCCAGAGAATAAATTAGCTGTTGCTAAGGATGAATTTTCCCCATTATTACAGTAACCTGACATTATTTGGCTAATCTGTCTTCCGGGGCGTCGCTCCTTCATCTCGTCCCGAAGAAGGCACATAGTGAATAGCATTTGGGAAGATTTAAGGGTTCTTAACCAAGATAAAAAAATTTGCCATCTCTAAGTTTGACACCGACTCATTCATTTTAATATTGCGCGGTTCCGGCTCCATCATTTAAAATCTCAAGGCTCCTACTTTTGCTTCGCCTCTGAGCCCATTTATTGTATTGCAATTATTTTTTTTGTGTTCCGGCTCCTGCCCTGGTTCTAAAAAAAAAAAGGTTTTGCTCCGGTCCCTCAGCTCTGCTCTTAGGTAAATCGATATCCTTTGCCATTTATTCAAAGTCCTTTGTCAAAATTGCATATTGCCAAGGTTTTTAATAAAGTGGATCTCCTCCGGACTTAGTATCAAATCCCGACAATATTGAAAAGATTGACATTTTCACATCTTTTGGCCTTTACAAAGTTCTTTTTATGCCTTTTGGGTTCCATAATAGTTGGATCACCTTTCACATATTTATTGACTTCATATTTAGGGTTGTTCCTTATGTTTTTGTTTAGGACCTGTTAATTGATTATCCTTCCGAACAAGAGCATACTGACTACCTTCGTTATGCATCTTAACTTTTTCTTTTACATTGTCAATGCTTCATCCAAATGTACATTTTAACAAATATTGATAAACATATTTTATGTTTCAGTGTTTCACCTGCTGGACTTACTACTTCTTTGTCCAAGCAGATTGAAGTTTCTGCATGTCTGCAAGAATACGAATTACACTTCACTTCGTTGTTTTGTAAATATGGTCGATTTATACAGTTGTTTAGTACCAACTGTTTCTCACATCATTTTTCTCTATCTAAGTTTTTCAGAATTTGTCCTTTGAAGTCACCCGTTTTGTCCTAGACTTATGAAACTTTACAGCTTTCCAGGATATTAAAACCTTCATTGATTCTGTAACTACTCTAGCTTTTGCATGTTCTGATATAACTCATCTCTAATTTGTCACAGATGCCAATCAAATCGTAATTTGGGCAGCGTTACAGCAGATCGATAGAGTTTTATAGTGAAAACCTATTCAACCACCGTTGCAAATATTCCGCTTTTGACGGGAAATTACTGGACGCCAACTTAGCTGTTTTATGTTATAAACCTTTCTTGAACGAAATAAATGCTATTTTATTTCTCGGTTATAACTTTCGTTTCCGCTTATTTATTATTGTAATCCTTCAAAACGTGACAACCAACAACGTCATCCTTCTTTCTTAACATAATATATATATATAATGTATATGATGTTGTAGCTGACGCTTACTCTCGCTCTCTTTCTTCTATTTTTTTGGATTATATAGATTTGCCAGCTATATCTCTCCTTCAAGATACAGACGAAGAAATAGATTCTCATCGTCCTAAATTTAAATTACTTTCCCTCCAAGATAACCTTTCTTTACTGTTTGCAGTTTCCACTCTTTATCCTAGGCCGTTCGTCCCTTGGCCTATCAGGCAGCAGACCATTAATGAGATTCATTGTGTTTCATGCACATGTGAAAGCTTCCCATTCGTTTAGTAAAGGCACGCTATTTCTGATAAAATATTGATCGGGGCATTTGCACATGGCTTCGAACGTGCCATCATTCCCAAACCCCCTAAATCTGTGGAGATCCTTGAGATTTTTTTTGAACGTTTCGAAACTAATATATATATATATATATATATATATATAAATTATTTTTTATAATTTTAGAAAATATATATATATATATATATATATAATATATATATTATATATATATATATATATATATATATATATATGATGAAAAAAAAATTGATATATTTTCCATAGAGATATCAATGTAATTGATGTTTTCCCCTCTTCATCGAATAACCGATAATTTTATTAGTTCTATGCATTCTGAAGTAATTTCTCTTGTTTCATTTCAGTGGCTCTAATTACAGCATAATGTTTTTTATTTTTTCGCGTATGCGAGCCTAACAGATTAACCTCATTTTCTTTTTTTAAGTCACACACACACAAACAAACATATATATATATAATATATATATATATATATTATATATATATATATATATATATATATATATATATATATATATATATGTATATAGGGTAAAATTAAGTAATATAATTTAAATATATTATGTATATATATGTTCATATTATAATATATATATAAATATATATATATATTATATATATGTATATATATTATAAATATAATTTTTTTTATTATATTTTATATTTTAATATTTTTAAATAAAATTTATATAGAATTTTATAATAAATTTTATAATATTATTGTGCATGTTAATTTAGATAAATTTTTTTATATTAATAATAAATAAATATATATATAGATATATATATATATATATATGATATATATATTATATATATATATATATATATATATATATAATATATAATATATATATATTTCCTATAATTACATTTATATATATATATATATATATATGCTCTATTATAATATATATATATATATATATATATATATATATATATATATATATATATATATATATATATATATATATATATATATATATATATATATATATATATATATATATATATATATGAAGTAGAAGAAAATGAATATGTAAAGGAGAGGGAGAACAATTTCTAAAATATCACACGCGTATTTTTACTTTTCCAAATTATTTATATAAACAGATCCTGTTAGGATGCAATTAACAGAAATTGTTATATATTTATTTAATTTTAAAGCTAGTAAAGCTAATATGTTGAGAACGTCTAAGCTCGATGGTTTTAACACAAAATGTATGAGAGAAATGAAGAAAAATCAAAGAAGCAGCAAATTTAAAAATAGATTAGTTAATTATAAAATATATATATAGGGAAATTTTTATTATATAATTTTTTAATTTTTATTCAATGAAAATATATGGGGGGAAATGAATTGTTCTTCTTTAACTTGCTTGGTTCTGTTAATACCAGTTAACTACCAGATATGACCAATTTGAAGCCAATCGCACATCTGTAAAAAGTAGGACATATATATGCTCTCTATTTATTATCATTATTATTATTATTATTATTATTATTATTATTATTATTATTATTATTATTATTATTATTATTATTATTATTATTATTATTATTATTATTGCTCACAAAAAGTGAAATTTAATCTATTAGTTTATTCAATCCATATCTAATAATTGAAGAAACTGGTTATTTATTTAATTTTAATAGGTGGGTTCCCTTTCACTATCTTAATATTTACTAAATAATTAAGGGAAAATAAAAATGGGTTTAGCAGCAACCAAATCCACTTTTATTTTGTGTTCTCGCCTTTTTTGAAGAGTTTCCATGCAGGAAACTGAGTATTTCTTCTTCTTCTTCTGTCTGATGCATTTGTACAATATGGCCCCCTTGAAAGCTGACCTCTTAATAGACCTTTTGGCCTTCTTGATAGGACATGGAATGGGGGTCCTAGGCCAATTTCTTACTTGTAGTTATCTCAAACAAATATAAAAGAGTTTCAAGTTTGTAGTTATTTTATGATTAACATTGGCCACTGTTGTTGGTAATTCTAAATATTTAATGTTTATTATTTTTACGCCCAAATTTTTTAGGGAGAGCAAAGATCATAGCGAGTCCCTTGCAAGTAAATGAAAAAAAGAAAGCGAAATCTTATGAAAAAAAACTTTTGTTGTTGTTGTTCACTTAAATTTTTATTATCATTATTTTTTTATGAACTTTAATTTTTATTAATGCTATTTTATAATAAATTGAATAAAATAAATTAAACTTTGTTTTCCCAATATTAATTTTATATTCAAAAACGAAAGTATTATTTCTAATCACCAATTTTCAGTGGCCAAATTAATTAAAAATAATATATATATATATATATATATATATATATATATATATATATATATAATATATATATATATATATAATATATATATAGTTAGTTGGTTGATGAAGGGAAAAAACAGAACATAAATAAAGTAATTATTTGATTATTTGCGGTCTTAGGTTTAAGGAATAGTATAAAGCTACTAAGTAAATATACTCCATAATACTACGGGAGTCCAATTGACAAATCAAACAACGAAGTAATTATCCGTAATAAAAATAATAGAAACCAAATAATACCAAAATTAGACCATGAATAAAATATAATAAATGATAATAAATATATATATATAAATAATAAATAGAATATAATAATAAAATATAAGATAGGATATTAAATAAATAAAGTGGAGTGAATGATTTAATACAGTAAAAGAGACAGGGAAAAAAATACACAAAAAAAGAATAATTAAATAGAATAAGTAGGAGAGTTCATTTCCGCTTACGTTGTTTATAAAGTAGATACGCGACCTTTTGACCTTTTTTTGACCGCGAACCTTTTTGACCTTTTCTGACCGGACCTTTTTTTTTAGCCCAAATTTTTGAACCTGCCCCTTGACCTTTTTTTGACCTTTACCTTTTGGGCTTGACCTTTTTTGAACCCCCCAAAATTTTTTACCTGACCTTGAACCTTTTTGGGCCTTTACCTTTTTGGGACTTTACCTTTTGACCACGGTGATTTTACCTTACCTTGACCTTTTTTGGAGAACCTCTAATTTTTGAGAACCCTAATTTTTTGAGAACCCTAATTTCGACCAACCCCTTTGGTCTTCCATGGTGTCATTTTTTGGCCACTGGATTAATATTGGGCACCCCTAAATTTTTTGGCAACCCCCTATTTTTCGGCAACCCTGATTTTTGGCAAACCCTTCGAAAGGAGGGTTTGCCGCCAAACGGTTTGCGTAAGCAACCCGTTGTAACGGATTCCCGCTATTTTTACGCCCCCTATTTTTTATCGACCATGGGCAATTTTGTCTCACAGGTATTTTTGACTTTCATCTTAGGGGCTAGCCCTATTTTTTGATGTTGTCTAAACCTTTTTTGTCCTTCCCTTTGCTCCAAAGCTTGACAGATACCATGGTCAATTTGACCCACGAGGTAATTTTTTTGTCCTTCATGGGTCAATTTTTGACCACGGTAATTTTTTTCCTTTAGGGGCTTATCCCTTTTTTTGATGTCTTAACCTTGTTTGACCATGATATTTAGGCCTTGACCTTACCATATACCATGGGGTCATTTTTGGCCCACGCTAATTTTTACCCACTCGTGGCCCCACCCGTCAGACATATTCGATCCAACATTGAACGCATTGTATGGATCTATCTTCCTAACTTGAACACACACCTACACACACCACACGACACACACACACACACACACCACACACACACAACACACACACACACTTACATTCTTATACAGGACATTTCACTTTATGAACATTATACACACAATTTGCACTATGACACTTACATTTTACCCATAGACACTTACATTTACACTTATTACCAACCCCTTGGTCTTCCATAGCCTTGGGTCGTTCCATGGGTGTCCATTTTGACCCACAGTAATTTTTTGTCCTTCCTTTGGGCTTTAGCCCTTTTTGATGTCTTAAACTTGTTAACCATGTATTTCGCTTTAGACCTTGCCATATACCATGTGTCAATTTTGACCCACGCCTAACTTGATGGCTTGATGGTGCCAAGCACCGTAAGAAGTAACCTAGTGGATGTTCTATTAGTGATTCTATGAGTATTCTATGTAGGTGCCAGGTGAGTGCCAAGTGAGTGCCAATTGAGGAGCCAATGAGTGCCAAGTGAGTGCCCATAGTTGAGTGCCAAAGTGAGTGCCACATAGTGCCAAGTGAGTGCCACATAAGTGCCACAACTGAGTGCCACTTTTTCAAGCCCTTTTCTAGCCTTCCCTGAGCCTAGAATAGCCACTATATGGCGTGATCTACCCCTAAGTATGGTAAATTAGGGTAAATAGAAAGGACCGAAATTCGATGGCGGAGTGGTTGGTGCAGAGTGATTACGTGTATAATATATAATTATGTTATATTACAATCTGAGATTGGGAAGTTTGTCTAATGTGGACCATAGTAATTTTATATTTATAAACACTTATAATAAGATTTAAAATGCACACTCGCCATAGACACAATAAAAAAATATATAAAAAAAATATATAAACTAAATAAAAAAATACTAAAAACAATAATAAAAAAAAAAAAAAAAACACAAAAGTATATACCACTTACCACTCACCACGACACAGTTACACTTACCTTCACACTCACACACTCGAGACACAACACCAACAACACCACCAACCCAACCAAAACACACAGAACCATCACATCTTATGTATGACAATCATCAAACATTTGATGATTTCAATCTTGTGAAGTCATCTTTGATACCACTATATTGATGATTCATCTTTGATGACTTCATCTTTTTGTTCTACCTCTAGATTCATTAAGACCTTGCTCACCAGGCCGCAGCAATAGGCCCCCTCCCGCAAAGTGCAATGGAGCCCCCGCACCCGCACGGGGTGCGACACCCCCGTCCCAGCGCGAATGAAAAATATAATATACTATAAGTCATTCATTTTTATTTCGATATTAAATCATTTTATTAAAAAACATATTTCGCGAATCTAAACATGTTCTTGTATAACTATACAGACCTATTATTTTTCTATTACCAATATTTATTAACATTATTTTCCTTAATACTTTTTATACTTAAATACTTTTAATTATAAATTTTAAAAAATTGTATGTAAGGAGAAAAAACCAGAGAGGAAGTAGGAATGTATATACATTTTATATTTAGCTCATCTAAACCAATTTTATTTAAAACATAACATTATCATACCTTAAAGCAGTAAATCAGATAATCAAACTGCACCTTAACACCCAAGAGGGATTAGTATGCGTTTTGTTTTACTGCTTACTGCTTTTAATTCATGTTTTACTGTTTTAACTTATCTGTTTTACTGCTTAACTCACACTATATTATTATACATTACATACCTGTAAGCAGTAAATCGTAATCAATAGAGTCTTACCTAGAACCAGGGCGGGCCGAAAGAGTCCCGGCCACTAACCACAAGGAGTACCAAAGATCGAAAAAGAGAAACACCACCCAAAAAAAAAAAAGACACAAAAACAAACCCAAAAAAATATAGAAGAAATCGAAAAAGCCAACACACCGCCAGCACTCAGGGAACACCACCCACACCACGAACCAACAAAAGCCAACAAAAACCAAAAAACCTACAACTCAAAAAATAAACACATCGCACAAAAACCAAACCCAATTATGTAAAAAAAAAAACTGAACTTAAAAGACACCAACTGCACAGACCCAAACCACCACCGACCCAACCGCACCAACAAAAAAGATACACTAATCAAAAAAAAACACCAACAAAAAAAAAAAATAAAAAAAACCCAAAAAACCAAACAACACAACCAACCAACCCCCCCCCCCCACCAACACAAAAAAAAAACAAAAAAATCTCCAAACAAAACCAAAACTAATAAATTAAACACAATAACACTCAGAAATCCCGTCAACTTCTACAAGGAGAACTCCGCACATCTCTCAAGAAACCAACACTACCCAACAACCACGCAAATGTCTACCAACCACAAAACACTTCTCAAACGAACTGACACATAATCAACACTCATTGTGTTATACTGCCTTCATACACAACACCACAAATATTAACACCACAATTAAACCACAATCAAATCGAAAACCTTACACAAATCCCTACAAGCCCAAGAACCACCACAAAACATCCAACACACGTAAAACCACCTCAAATAACGGACACAAAACGGTAACGACAAGTCACAAAAAAGACGCAAGGCAAAACAAGTGAATTCGCTACTAACCGACGCCTCGCATTATGGCTACGAAAAGCTGGATCCTCGCAACGCGCGCAAAAAGAAAACCGTTGAAAAATACGCAGAACTAAACGCTGAAACTCAAAGAAGAGAAGGACTATGTAAGAAACAGAAAGAAAAGACAAAAACAAGCAACAAAAACCAAACGAACCCGGCTGTTCTTGCCTCCCACAGCATACAGGAACCAAAACACAAACAATGACACAACCGACAGCCGGCCCAACAAAAACCAAAAAAACAAAAGGAACAACCCTCAACCAGAAAAAAAAACGCACAAAAACAACCACAATAACGCCACACAAACAAAAACAAACATTAAAATCGGCTACATTGGTGACTTCCAAAAAAATAAGAGGAGAAAGAGAAATATATAATAAGAAAAAAAGCAGAAATCAAGAAAGATAAACAAAAAAAAAAAAAAAGAAAAAAAAAATATAAGAAAGGGAAGAAAAATTATAAGTAAGATATGCCATAAATTGTAAACAAATAAGAAGAAAGTAGTAAACATAGAAACAGAGATCATTAACTAGACATATAATAAGACTCAAGAATTAGTATATTACTTGCATCTTTTAACACCAACTGTTCTTAAATCTGCATTATCTCAGTTATGCATTTAACGACTTATATTATAACTTAGAACTGCACCTTTATAAAACCTGTAAAATAAAATAACTTTTAATCTTTAAATAAAAATAAGCTTATACTGACTCAATATAAACACACATTCTTATTTAAATCTGTAAAAACATTAAGGTATTTTATTTTACATTTATATATATATTAAAAATACTTATTTATTTATTATTATTAACATAATAATGTTTTGCATAATTGAAAATTATATAAGGTTTCTCAGTAATTTTTATGAGTTATGGATCTAAATATGATAATTATATAATATTTAATTTTTAAATAATAAATATAATTAATAAAAAAATATAACTTAGTAGTAATTAATAACTATATACGAATGCCAACCAATTAGAATACCACTATAATAATAATTAGAACAAACACCAACTACAACACAAGATAGAAGCCAAAGTACGACGACCACACACAACCACACACACACACACAACACAAGACACAACACAACACACAACACTTACACTTATATCACAATCTCACTATGAACTTTACACCACATTCACATATGGACCACTTACATTACCCATAGACACTTACATTTACACTTATACACACACACACTTATACCTACAAATTCACTATGATACTTATACACACATTCACTATTGGACACTTACATTTATCCATAGACACTTACACTCCCACACAGATTTACTTTACACTCACACAGATTACTACACTCACACCCCCCCAAACCAGAAAAAATTTTTTTTAAAACTACACACACAGATTTACTTACACTCGCACACAGTTTACACACACACACAACACACACACACCACACGCACACACACACAACACATATAACGTAAATTTATTAAAACATTGTATGTTTTTTAATTAAACACGTACATTTATATTACCATTCAAATATAATAACTAAAATTATTTCAAAGTTTCTTAAAACTTATATAATAAAACTAAATCATAATTCTTTGAACAAAGAATTTATTATAAACTGTTAATACTTTTTGTTTTATAAATTTTAACTATCAAGTTTTAAAAATAACTTTTACTAAAAATTTTATGAAATTTTATTAAAACATATATTTTTAAGTACCTTTAAGCAATAAATCAGAAATTCAGTAAGGCCAGCCCCTAGCCCCACCCTTCTACATCAAGCTATGCACAACGTTTTGTTACTATTGGACTTTACGCTTTACATCATCTTTTAGCCATTGTAAATAAGTATAAAATAACAAATAAGTTCTTCTCTGCTAAACATAACATGTATTTTATTTAAATCATTTCTAAGTTTTATTTAAAAATAACAATTATTTCCTTACATTTATTATATTCACTCGATTGTTAACTAATAAAATATTTCAAAGTTTTTTAAATAATTCGGGTTTTCTTTATATTATATTATTATTATCTATTGTACTGAATTGACAATCCATCACGTGTAGAAAACACTAACATACCTCGCACTCCTTACCAGATACGAAACTGACACTCTCTCGTAAAATGTGTTGAAATAAACACTTCAGGCTAAATTTTGGATTATGAGAATCCTTTTTGTAAACCGAAAAAATAAGGTTATTATACCAGGTCAAATAAGTATTCAAAAAACTGACCTTTTTCTGTTAAAAAAGATGTGGTTGCAATAACTTACGTTAGGCCTAATTAGGCCTAAATTAGGATTGAAGCCTTTCGTAGACGGGCTAATTAATCCTAATACCAGGTCAAAAGTAATTCCAGTATAGACCATTGATTATTTGATTATTATAATATATTTTTATAAATATATTTCCAACTGAAAACATGCTGGATCGGTAAGATCTTTAAAGCAGGTAAAAAGGAAAGTGTTTTCCTACCTTACTTGGGATTGGTCGGGGTAATCCTTATCTTTATATGACCTCGTATGTGATTTTGTCGAGAAATTATTTATCGTCTTTTGAAAAATTAACTTGTCTTTTAAACTGTAGTATTGAGGCAGGTGTGGTGTTTATTATCTTTAGACCCAAACTCACATTTATAAAATAATCTAGTCATTTTAGCTGTTTAAGCGTGCACAAGTTTATCTAGAATAATGTATTAAAAGTGTTTTATATTTTTACTAAGTGCTATATAAGGTAATTTTATAATTAAAAATACTAATTGAAGGAATAATTATTAATTTTTCACTAGAATGATAATAATTAATTCACTAGTTAATAAGCTAACCACCAGGGGCTCAGCATGAGCACCACCCGCAAAGGCAGCCAACCCCGCACCCGCTGGTGCGTCCCGCCGCGTCCCCGCCAGCTGCGTGCGCCGCAGGCGCAATATTTTCCGCGTTCCCGCCCCGCCGCTGTGCGCCGTAGGCGCAAATTATTTCGCAGTTAACACCTCGGCCGGTGCGCCCGCAGGCGCTAATATTCCCGCGCGATGAAAATATATATATATATATAATATAATATATAATATATATATTATTATATATATATATATTATATATATATATATATATATTATTATAATATATATATATATATATATATATATATATATAATATGAAATATATATATATATATAATATATAATATATATATAGTAAATATATTGTGTAGGTGGGTGTGAGTGTAAAGTGTCACTTATGGTGAGCGTAAGTGACATGTTGTATGTGCCGTATGTAAGTGAATAAGAGATTACATGAGGTAATGGTAATGTATAATAGTGATGTAAAAGTGTCTATGGGTAGTGTAAACTGCTAATATTATAAGATAATGATCAAATTCAATATAGGTTGGTATCAAAGACGACGCCAATCAAAGATGAGTCATCAAGTAATGAACACACTGATAAGCTGAGAGAAGAGTACCAAAGCTTAAGTATATTAAAAATGAGCATCAAAGCTGAGGTATCAAAACTGAGGTGTCAAAGTTGAGGCATCAAAGCTGGGAGAGCCATCAAAGTTGAGGATTCAAAACTGAGACATCAAAGTTGAGCATCAAAGCTGAGGCATCAAAGATTATAAGAAAGGCATCAAAATATCGAGTGGGTGGGCGCTTATGTCTAAGTGTGTATGTGTTTTGCTGTGATAAGAGATAGTGTGTGTGGTAATGTGGTGATCGATTGTGTGTGTCATACGGAATATGTAGTGAGTGTGTTCCTAAATGCTAACTAAATAACAAATAGGCATTGAAGTAAATAACACTAAGTAAAATAATAATGTAAATAAAATAAAAAAAAAAATGTTTTAATGAAATTTTACGCTATATGTGTAAGTTGAGTGTGCGTGTGAGTGTGCAGCATTGTAACAAGAAAATAAGATTGTGTGAAATAAGAAATAAAGAGTAGTATGACGCGCTGTGTGTGTGTGTGTGATGTATATGTGTGCGTGTGTGTTTGTGTGAATGTGTGTTCTTTAAATAAATAATAAACAATAGGTCTGAAGTAAATAACACTAAGTTAATATAAAAAATAAAAAATTAAAATGTTTTAATAAATGAGTAATACGTTAATAGTGTAAGGTGAAAGTGTGCGTGTTGTGTGTGTGTTGTGTATGTGTATGTGTGCTGTGTGTGAATGTTTATGTGTGTTCTAAATAATAATTTTCGCGCGGAATATTGCGCCTGCGGGCGACCGCGGCGGGGCGGGGACTGCGGCGGGACGCACCAGCCGGGTGCGGGTTGGCTGCATGCGGGTTGGGGCTCATTACTTGAGCCCTGGTTGGTAGTCTATAATGAACTAGTGAATTAATTATTTTATCATATTCTAGTGAAAATTAATAATTATTTCTCAATGTAAAGTATTTATTATAAATATTGATTTACACTTAGTAAAAAATAAAACACTTTTTAATACAAATCAGATAACTTGTTGCACCGTGTAACAGCTAAAATGACTATGATTTTTAAAATGAGTTTGGGTCTAAAAGATTATAAAAAAAACACCACCTGCTCAAATACAAGTTTTAAAGAACAAAGTTAATTTTCAAAAAGACGATAAAAATAATTCTCGACCAATTCACATACGAGGTCATATAGAGGTAAGGATCACCCCGACCAATCACAAGTAAGGAAAACATTTCCTTTTTACCTGCTTAAGGATCTTACCGATCCAGCAGGTTTCATATATATAGAATATATTTATAAAAATAATAATAACATGATCTTTGATTCTTGTCAATTACCTTTTGACTTGGTATTAGGATTAAATTAGACGGTCTACAAACAAAAAAGCTTATCCTAAATTTAGGCCTAAAATTTAGGCCTAACGTAGTTATTGGCACCACATTTTACAGAAAAAAAGGTCAGTTTGAAATATATTTTGACCTGGAATTAGGCTTAAAATCGCCCGGGTTACAAAAAAGGATTATCCTAAATTTAGAACTAAAGTAGTTATTTCAACACATTTACAAGAGAGATGGTCAGTTTCGTATATGTAAGTTGAGTGCGGGTAGCTTGTGTTTTTCTCGTGATGGATTTTCAATGTACATATATAATAATAATAATAATAATAAAGAAAACCCGAATTATTTAAAAAACTTTGAAATTTTTAGTTAACATCGAACGAATGAGTGCAAAATAATATAAATGTGATTAAGTGAATAATTGTTATTTTTTAAATAAAAACTTTAGAATGAATTTTAATAATTTAACATTTGTAAAAAAATTATTTGATTCCACTTAATTTTGTTATTTTAAATATACTTATTACATGGCTAAAGATGATGTAAAACAGTAAGTCAATAGAGAACAAAACGAGGCATAGCTTGATGTAGAGGGGTGCTATGGGCTGGCCTTACTGAATTTACTGATTTATTGCCTTTAGGTACGTAAAAATATATGTTTTAATAAAATTTCATAAAATTTTTAGTAAAAGTTATTCCTTTTGAAAAACTTTCTTTAGTATAAAATTATAAACAAAATGAAGATTAACGGTTAAATTAATAAATTCTTCTGTTCAAAGATAAATGATTGATTTATTATAGAGTTTTTAAAGAACTTTTGAAATAATTTTAAGTTATATTTTGAAATGAGTAATATAAATGTACGTGTTTTAATTAAAACATAATAAATGTTTTAATAAATTATTACGTATATACTGTGTAAAGGAGTGTGCGTGTGTGTGGTAGTGCTGAATGTGTGTGTGTGTTGTGTGTTGTGTGGTGTGTGTGTGTAAATCTGTGTGCGAGTGTAAGTAAATCTGTGTGTGTAAGAAATTCTGATGATGTGAGTGTAAGTAAAAATCTGTGTTGAGATGTTGTAAGTAAAATCACTAGGTGTGTTGAGTGTAAGTGTCTATGGTAAATGTAAGTGTCATAGTGAATGTGTGATATAAGTCATAGTGAATGTGGTATAAGTGTAAGTATGTGTGTATAAGTGTAAATGTAAGTGTCTTAGTGGGGCTAAATGTAAGTGTCATAGTGAATTATCTATGTAAGTTCATAGTGAATGTGTGTATTAAGTGTAAGTGTGTGTGTGTGTGATGTCTGTGTGGCTGGTAGTGTGATGTGAAATGTGATGTGTGTGTGTGTGCGCACGATCCAGACACTAATATACAATGTGTGTAGGTGTTTCTAAATAATGAATAACAATAGGCATGAAGTATTAAATAACACTAAAGTATAATTAAAAATAATAAAAATTAAAATAAGTTAAAAATAATAAAAATAATAATAAAAATAAAAAATAATAATAATTTAAATAAATAAATAAAAAGTATTAAAACAAAATAAAAAACATAATGTTAATAAAATATATAGAGTTAAAGCAGTAAAGCAGCAAGTTAAAACAGTTAAAGCAGAAAGTTAAAGCAGTAAACCAGAAAGTTAAAGCAGTAAAAATGAGTTAAAGCAGTAAAACATTGAGTTAAAGCAGTAAAGCAGTAAAAACAAAAACAGCATGTTACTAATCTCCCCCCTTGGTGTTTAGGTAACAACCTCTATTGATATATAAACTGATTTTACTGCTCTATAAGGTATGTAATAATGATTAATGACATATATGAGTTAAAGCAGTAAAACATATGAGTAAAAAGCAATAAAACATGAGTTAAAGCAGTAAAAACATGAGTTAAAGCAGTAAAGCAAAGAGATAGTAAACAAAAGCATTACAGCAGTGAAAAGATTTGTTTAGTGCATATTGGATTTTACTGATTTACTGCATTTAAGGTATGTAATGTTAATAAAATTGCTGATTAAATAATAAGAAAGGTTAAAGTTGAAAAACAGAAAACATGAGTTAAAGCAAAGTAATAGCAGTAAAACAAAAGGATACTAATCCCCTCTTGGTGTTTGGTAGGTAACACCTCTATTGAATTACTGATTTACTGCTTTAAGGGATGTAATGTTAATGTTTTTAATAAAATTTCGTACAGTGTTATTAAAAATAAAATAGTTATATATCAGGCACTCTGGTTTTTTTTCTTCTTACAAATACAATTTTTAAATGTAAAAATTATATAATAAATTAAAAGTATTAAGTAAAAAGTATTAGTAAAAATAATGTTTAATAAAATATAGGTGTTAAATAATAGGTCTGTAAATGAGTTACAGTTTTAGCATTCGCGAAAAGTGTTTTTTAATAAAAAATGTTTAGTATGAAATAAAAATGAATGACTAAATATAGTATATATATTTTTCATTCGCGCGGACATATTGTGCCTGCGGGCAGGGCCTCCATCCATTGCGGGGAGGGGGCTTGCTGACGGCCTGGTTGAGCAGCATATTATGATCTAGAGGTAAGACAAAGATGAGTCATTCAAAAGATGAAATCATCAATAATACGGTGGTATCAAAGATGACTTCATCAAAGATGTGGAGTCATCAAAAGATGAGGCAACAAATTGAGCTTCGAGTGTGCGTGAGTGTAAGTGTAAGTGTACCTGTGGTTTGTGAGTGTAAGTGATATGTGCTAGGTAAGTGTTCTATGGCAGAGTGTAAGCTGCTATAAGTGTTATAAAAATACTAACTCATAGTAGTAAACATTCTAGGCAGATTGTAATATTTACACCAATCGATGTCACTCATTACCTTATTTACTAGGGGTAGACACCATATTAGGGCTATTCTAGGCTCAGGGGAGCGGACTAAGAATAAAGGCTTGAAAAAAAGTGCACTCCACAGTCATGCACTATGTGGCACTCACTTGGCACGTTATGTGGCACTCACTTGGCACTCATTAGGACTCATTGACTCATTGGCACTCACTTGCACTTCACCTGGCACTCACCTGGCACTCATAGAGGAATACTCATAGAACACTAATATAACATCATCACTGGGTACTTCTTACGGTGATTGGGAAACCATCAAAGATGATAAATTACCATGGTTCAAAATTGACCCATGGTATATATATTGCAAGGTCAAAGGCGAAATATCATGGTTAAACAAGGTAAGGACATCAAAAAAGGGCTAAGTCCCTAAAAGGGATAGAGGACAAAAATTACGACGTGGGTCAAAATTGCCCCATGGACGACCAAAGGGTTTGCAAGCAGTGGTTTGTACGTGTGTATAAGTGTAAATGTAAGTGTCTATGGGTAAAATGTAAGTGTTCATAGTGAATGTGTGTATAAGTGTCATTAGTGAATGTCTGTAAAGTGTAGTAGTGTAGAGAACTACACCAAGAAAAGTGTAGGTGAGATGCTGTGTGTGTTGGTCCGTTGTGGATAGATAAGGTGTGTGGTCGTGGAGTAAGTGTTCAAAAACGACTTAGGATAGATCCATAACATCGCACGTGGTTCAAGATGGTAAGGAACGAAATATGTGACGGTTGGGCCACGATGGGTAAAAAATAGGCGTGGGCCAAAAATGACCCATGTAAGGTATGGCAAGTCAAGGCCTAAAATATCAGCTATATATGCGAGTCAACAAAATGTAAGACATCAAAAAGGGATAAGCCCCTAAAGGACACAGGACAATTTAAATTTACAGCAACCAAAAGAACGCAGGAAACAACACCAGTACACGATAAGAGGGTCGAAAAAATAGACCCATGAAGACAAAAAAATAAAACTCTACCGTGGGTCAAAAATTGACCCATTGGTATCTGTAAACTTGACAAGAGAAGCAAAGAGGAGGAAAAGAGGACACAAAAAGGTTACAAAGAACATGCAAAATAGGCTAAGGCCCTCAAAGTGAAAAGATCAGTAGGAAATTACCGTTGGGCAAAAATTGACCCATGGTCAGAAAGAAAATTCAGAGGGGGGTACGAAAAATAGGGCAATAAGGAAGACAAACGGTTGCTTACGCAACCAGTATATAGCGCCCAACACACATATCTCGAAGGGTTGCCAAAAATCAGGTTTGCCGAAAAAATTGGGGTTGACAAAAAAAAAATTAGGGTGCCAAAAAATACCGTGGCCAAACCAATTGACCCATGGTAGTACCCAAGGGTGCGTCGAAAAAATTAGGTTTTCAAAAAAAATTAGGTTCTCAAAAAAATTAGGGTTTCTCAAAAAAGGTCAAGGTAAGGTAAAAATCAGCGTTGGTCAAAGTAGGTAAATACCGGAGCAGTTACCCAAAACAGGTAAAGGCCCAAAAGGTCAAGGTCAGTCAAAACTATATAAAAAAAATTTATGGCACTACGAAAAAAGGGTCAAGCAAAAAGGTAAAGGTCAAAAAAGGTCAAGGGCAGAGTAAAAAATTGAGTGGTACCGCTAAAAAAAGGGTTCGTGGTCAGGAAAAGGTCAAAAAGGTCCGCAGCGTTATACAAAAAAAGCGTCAAAAGGGTCGCACAAGGGTCACTTTACCAGTACGAGCGAGAATGACTCTCCTAACTAACTGGATAAGATCTAATGTATCGGTTATTTTAATTAATTTATCTCAGGAAATATAATTACCTGATAACGATTTTGGTAAACCATACACTTAACCTAAACAAACCTAACCATAACCTGCTTAACAATGCGGCTAGCACTAAGCCGTTTAACCCTTCCAAACCCGCTAAACCTAACCAAACACCTAAATTAACCTAACCTAATATTTTAACGAAAGTCAAGGTTTCCAAATTTCCAATATATAGTATATATTATATATATAATAATGTATATAATAAAACATATATATTATATATATTACAAAAAAAAATAAAATCACAGATAAATAATAATAACTATAAAGTACATCATAGGTAATATATATTAGATAATTACCATAAATTTACTTACCCCTCAAGCCTATCAACTAATATAATTAAACAACACAATCAATAATACTCCTTTTAACAGGCTCCTATATTCACCAATTATCTCCCACTTATATATATATCACTATATATATATATAATACAACTACATAAATCCTATATATATATATACATAGTATATCATATATACTATATATATATATATAATATATATATATATATATATATAATATATATATATATATTATATTATATTTAATATATATATATTAGTATAATATATATATAATATACGATATATTATATAACGATATACCTATAGAATACAGGTATAATAATACAATTTCAGGGCCATATCTATGGTACGAGCAAACAGATTTTTAATGACACCATTACCAAGCAATTGATCATGAATGATGTATAAAAAAATTACGTAAACATTATACTTTTAAAAATAACTTACCAAGTTCAAAATTAATTAGATTGAGGTTTGATATATATAAAAAATAGATACCATTGAAAATGAAGTTCTTTTTAATATTATATATCTAATAGGCCTGTAAGCAAAATATTATTTTTTATTGAAAATCCGTTTGTTACCTATTTCTAAGTTTTCACCACGACTCAAGGGAAAAATTCATATTCATGAACTTGGCACCGCAAAGCAACGGATACCACCGGTGCTGGCTCAGACATCTATCAATGACTCATTTGCTCCGACACAAGAGATTTCTTTTCACTCCTTCCTTCATCTTCCGCAGCTATGCACTTTGTGCTTTTCTTCTGACTCCTGCTCCTGCATCGGCTCCGCCTCCGGCTCAGTGCTGTAACTTTGGCTCATTTGCTCCGACGCAAGAGTTCTTTTAACTCCTTCCTTCATCTTCCTTGGCTATGCACTCTGTACTTTTCTTCTGACTCTTGCTCCTGCACCGGCTCCACCTCAGTGCTCTAGCTTTGGCTCATTTGTTCCGCCATATGAGACTTCTTTTTCCTCCTTCTTATTCCTTCCTCCTTTCTCCTTCCTTAATCTTCTCTACTTAACACTCTGTGTTTTTCTTCTTTTTTCAGTTGAGAACGCGGTTCAGTGTGTAATAGTAGTGAAAACTCACTTGAAGGTATATATATGAAATCTTCAACCAAATCGGACCGAATCTATGTATCACTTATCAAAAACATATATAAACACACCTCGTTTCATCTAATATGCAGCTTGAGCCAGAATTTTAGTCAGCTTCGCACCACTCTAGCACCTCAACGGCTGATCCGATTCCGTCAAACACCACGGGAATCGATTCAGCATCATCGATTATATAGGAGTCGATCCCATGCTTGAGCCTACAGCTAGAAATAGGACATACCAAGCTAGAAGTGCTAGAAAAGGGGTTAGAGGATATAAATCATACTAAAAGTGATCTGATTCCATTATAAACCACGGGAATCGATTCCTAGACACCAAAAACATAGGAATCGATATCATGCTCGACCCATCTAGCTCGATAAAACTACCTTGCTAGAAGTGCTAGAAAGATTGAGGCGTTTCTAGCACGGGTCCCTGATTTGTACAATACTACTCCGATTAATCAAATGTTAAATAATAGTAGTATATACAATCTCATATATGAAGGTATCGATTATGTTTTTTCAATGTATTAAAACAACCAGAAGGCATAAAAAGGCAATTTAAAAATCGATTTAGGGCAAAATACCGCGGTAAATCGAATGTAACCATCAGAAATGGTCTACCGATCATTTTAAACCTTCTAGAAACCAAAAAACCCTTTTTGGGGGTAAAAAAAATCCCTTAGCTCAGACTAAAAAGCCCTGAAACATTACCGGTCTTCACAGACCAAATTTGGGTCTTACCGACTCTTAATTAACCCTAAACTTTGATGTATCAAACGTCAAAAATCAAATGTTGCAAAATGTTGCTTTGCAACATCCGGTTTGCGGTTTGCAACTTCCTGTTTGCTGTTTGGCTTTTCATGGTCTCCCACCCCCCATACCCCATATATATATATAATATATAATATATATATCATAAGACAAGAAATAATTAAAATAGTTATAGCAATTATATATATACGTACGTCCAAGCATTATAATCAACTACATATATACTGGAGTATCATATCAAATAGAAATGAGTAATATATAAATCATGGACCAAACCATAGTAAAAGTTATAATATATTATAGTATATTAGGCGGTGAGTCGTGGAGGAAGGACCCAAACGTAATGAAATAAGATTTAATTTATGATATATCTATATTAAAAAAAAACTCATATTGCTCGCTTATCGATTTTACGATTGTTATATACGAGTTTTATGGAAAAGGCTTAATGACCCAATAAGCAAAGCATAACCATACACACCATTTTCGGTTGATCCATAGTGTAATTCTCGTATAAAATTGTTTATATCGAAAAATAACCTGCCATTAGACCTCTAAAACATTATATAGACAAAATCGATAACGAAAACAAGGGCGTTCGCTGTTGCATCTCCTGAATTCTGAGTTATACATGTCTTTCACTTAAATAACGCCTGCCATATTTGAATAACACGTTCGGAATTAGTACATCCCGAGTGTGCACTTTTACTCTGCTCCATGCGTCAGTATTATTGTAAAAACCAAGCCACCCAAATAAAACATTAACAATAATCTAGTACTGTGAGATCTGGAGATCTTGGAGTCACACTAATTGGACCACCGCGACCAATCCAATGCTCTTTTATCCATCCGTCCAAATGTTGCCTGACCTGACGACGCGAAATGTGCGGGAGCTTCCATCATGCTGAACATACATATGCAATTCTGAATGTTAGAGGAACATCTCCAATAGTTTTTGAATTTATTTTTGTAAATAAATTAGAAATAGTTATCTCCTGTTAGGGATTTTCAAATATGAAAGGGCCAATGATATAACCATCGACCATACCACACTGCACGTTTATCGAAAACCTATGAGAGTGAAAAATTGCTCAACCCTTACTGACATAAGTATCCGCTATATAGAGGCATTCGTCTACACGACACATGGCTGTTGCGAAGTTGTTGATTAATGCCGTAGCGTGTAAATGTTTCTGCATCCGTGAAAAGTAAGCGCGATAAAACATGATGATTATTATTTATCCACCGACAAAATTCCATACGTTTACCATAATCCTCCGATGTATAACGAGATTACTTAGCAATCTCTGAACATGGTGTCGAGATATAAAAACATTGCTAGGTAAGTGTTTGTTTATTACTATTCTTTGTTGGAATGTCCAATTTGCAGTATATATAAGACAATTCTTCATCGATAGAGCCGTGCCTCACAGATCAAGAATATCTTCTACTTCTTCTAAACCTTGGTGAGAAGTTCGTTCGGATGTTAAATCAGCACTGGGAAGTTTTCCAGTCTCGCATAGTTTGTTGAAAACTCCGAGAAATACTTCGCAGGCCATGTGCTTACATTACTTCTTTTTGGTATTTGGGTGATGACACGTTGTTTCGTGGGTGTACGTAGGTGCCGTAGGCACCTACGTACACATGGTCGCAGACCATGTGCGTTCATTACTCTTGTCATGCTCTTTCATGAGGTGTTTTTGTCACAGCACCCCTGGCGCTGTGCGTCTCACACACGCGCAGCGTGTGTGAGCAATACTCATTTGCTCACGCAGGTGCATGAGTGGTTTTGCCGACCTCTGCTGCTGCTGCTGCTGCTCTTGGTGTGCACCGAACCCTTTGCCACTCCCCCACTGCTCGTCACCTCAACACTACCCCACCACTTGCGGTGACTGCTTCCTCCACTCCGGCTCTCTCCACTCTCCGAGGCTCCATGGAAGTCATCGTACTCGGGAGGTCTCTACTCCCACCCCCTCTCACTTGCTTTCCCTGCTCTCGACTTGGATGACACATAGCGGCCGTCCTGTTGTGTCACACCAAACTTCCACCGTTCCCTCTCGCGTCCCGGGAGCGATCATGCAAAACGAAAGTGGCTGGCCGAAAGCGAACTCCCACTGCCGCCTCGTGATCGGTACGTACATTCCCTACACCTTAATTGCTTGCGTAGGTCTTCGAACCCTGGCCCCGCATCACTGCTCAGAACCATAAAACTCTCTGAGACTTAGCTTCATACTGAGCTCTAAAGCATGTTACATATACAATACATTGAAATAAATAAATGAAGGGTAAGGAAAGAGTAATATAAATTAAATTTTTATTTAATTAGCTACATAACATTAATAATAGCGCTAATAATAATAATAATAATAATAATAATAATAATAATAATAATAATAATAATAATAATAATAATAATAATAATAATAATAATAATAATAATAATAATGAAGGAAATTTAATATATATATAATATATATATATATAACTATCCTACATATTAATTATATATATATATACTAAACTATTATATATATATACCGTACTATAAGTATATATAAATAGTACCATCCACTATATAAGATATATCCTCAATCCTAATATATACTACTATACCCAAGCTATAATAGTATAAGTACAATAATATATATATACTCATAAATGTATAAACTTACTAACTACGTCATTAATATATAATATATATATATATATTAATAGGGAAGTAACACCCATCAAATCCTTGACCGATAATGCGTGCGGTTCCAAAGACGAGATTTCGTTTGTTTGAGGTGTGGAGGAACATCTTGACGGAATTCAGCAGCGACACTTCAACCACAATGTTATCTCTAATCCTCATGTCGGGAACTCGGACCTTGCTGTAGTGTGTTGTGCTGCTCACATGAGGCAGATGCGAGTCGTCACGGTTGTGAATCTCTCAATGAAGGATAGGTTCATCGGAGTCGGTTTCCTCTAACTGCATAAAAGTAGCTAAGCATGATTACATTCACGAGATGGACAATGCATACCTAGATTGCATAATAGGCAGGCAGAGTGTCATCATCGTTTGAGAATCCATTCCAGTCGCCTAAGAAAACCACAGCGCCTTCGTAGGTCTCCTCACACCTCTTGACAGAGTTGGTGGTCCATGCTTATCTATGTATTCAACATTACCAAGTCATAAAAACTTTGATGGATATTTTGTCATACCATCAAAACTGATGATATTTTCAGAGTCCCTATTCAAAGTCCATCCTTTAGCCTTGAGTATGTATGATATACTTTCATCATTCATCCTCAGACGCAAGGCATATGACTTGGGTCCTGTGCATACGAAACTGTTGGCGGTTACACCCTGTCCTATCTCATCTGTTAGATTGCCCAGAAACTTACCAGTGGCAGGAACATAATCATTTTCCCGGGCAATGAAGGCACAGCTGTCGGTGTCACAGTAAAGAACACGCTGGCCAAGAAAATCCAGAAGACCATGCAACTCCACACTGGCATAGCAGGTGATAAAGGCCGCTACAGCTACATTTTGTAGCTCTAGCCGTTTGATTTGGGTAGTCCGTGTGTGTTTCCTCCATAATATGATGCTCCCCAGCAACAATGATGTTACGTACTTCCAAGGCAGCTCTCTTCATCAAGTCCCAAACCTGTTCATAGCTGGTACATAAAATATCTTCATTTCGATGAACTCTCTGGGCTAATTTGCCCCATAATGAGTTCAGGAAGAGTTTCGCTATGTACCGCATGCACGTATTAGGCTCAATATTATCAGGGTTTAAAACAACACTTTCAATTCTTTTGAAGTTGGCAAGGAACTGGTGGAATTCTGGCGACGTCTTTGAAGGGATCCCGTTAGGAAGGCCTGATGCTTCAGTCTTCCACTTTAGGAACGTCTCGACATATTTACTGAATATATCCTTGGACTGCGTGAATTTCCAGACTTCGTAGAGCTTACTGATTTTATACCCCTTTTTCAAGATCGACTTTCAATTCAGGACTGCAGTAAACACCTTTAAGCATATGTTGCTTATCAGTGTGTCTGCATTTACCTTCGTAGCCGGTTTCACTGCATGTTCGACACAATGTGAAAATCAGACGGTTTTCGTAACGGCCAGGTAGTAAAGGGATGTACAGACCCTTAGGAGGTAGCACACTCACGTATGATAAGCCTAAGTAGGTAGCGTCGATATCTCTAACAAAATCTTCGATCGAAAACAGATCACGTCCAGTGAGTTTCGTGGGAAGTCCTGCAGGGAACGATTTGGTCTTCTGTACCCAAGGGTACAAGGATGTGAAGTCAAGGTAATGTAGTTTAACTTCGCCGTTTGTGGGTGGGTAAAAATACAAAAAACGGCTCTGTGCGACCACCGTAAAGAGCGTTGCCCCCTACCAAACGCTCATTGGCTATTTCATTATCTTGAGCTTGTACATATTGGCCTAATTTCTCAGTTCTTGTTTCATTCGTGGTGTTTACGATGGTCACTTCACAGTCCTGCATCATTCTGTTTCATTCACATACCCATACTCTGACGACCTCGAAGCTTGCGTTCTTATAGTCCCGCTCCTGCTGCATGGTGGTGGTGTACCCATCAAGAATCGATACAACGCCAACCTTCTCCAGTCCCTTCTCACATGCCTGATGCCCTTGCCATACAGCCGTGGAAGAGGAAGACGACTCTCTTTACAGGTGTATCGTGATTTGGAGGAACATGCTGATCATTTAGTTCATTCGTTTGTTCATTGACATTGAGCTGTCTTTGAGTAACGAATGTACTGCCATCAATAGGTTTATATTCTTCAACTGGAATCTCAACATAACCATTCGGTTTGAAGAATCTGTTCTTAATCTTGAATTTTCATTCGCCCCCATTCCTAGCATGTTCAATCCTGCGTCCTGTGTAGAATTCCATGAAGTTTAACCATTTTACTCCTTCATAAGAGTAATTGCCTTCATCACTTCGTCCTATGTGGACCAGAGACTTCTCTGGCATAAACCACATCTTGAAGATGGTAAAACAGAGCGAGTCAATGGTTGCGCATTCATTGAGGCAGTCGATTTTATAGTCTCAACGAAATATTGCTCTGAACTTTTTAAAACTTCTACACAGAATGTCAACGTCTTGAATGCAGTAGGTTGTACATTCTGCATTGATATCATACTCTTTGTTATTAAAGGTATTGTACCATTTTTTAAAATTGGTCTTCTCGTTGTCACTCATGTGGTCCAATTCAAATGCCTCCTTATCAGGGATTCTACCTTTATAGTTCACGTTAGCCAGAGTCATGAATCTATATGGGAAGAACCCTTTAGCCAATTCGCCTGTAAGTCACATGCATTTTGGTAATTTCTTTAATGCGCAGGGCATGAACAGCAGTGCGTCTTTGAAATGGATATTACGATTAGCAGTTAACGTAATGATTTTGGTTCCTCGTTTCACTGGAGTGGATGAGATGGTATTTGCTCCACGGAGGGCTAACAGTTTGCTATACACAAATTGTGTATCAAACTTCCCGCCGTTGTGGGAAGCAACTAGTATATCAGTTTTCTTGTGGGCCTCGGAGAATTTGAAAATGTAGTTTATGAATTTATCGACAGGACATCTCTGGTAATCTCCTTCTGCTTCTAAATCCAATTTAAAGATCTCTGTTCTACGAGTCCCACATTTCCTACTCTGGTTGTTTCCAAGCTCCTTCTCAACACAATCGTAGCATACTAACATGCTCACTAGTAGGTACGGGACCATGTCAGTAATAGTTCGATTGTTTGCATCTACACGACGATTGTGGTTGTAGGTTTCGATGTTAATAGAAGGTGAAAGCATTCTTCTTAGCCATTGCCTTGTTAGTGGGAATCTTAAGCTTATTCATATAACATTAATGTTTATCCCCATTTTCACCATACATCTCTCCACATATTCCGCGATGTATATGTTTGCAATCGTGCCAGTGATGTCCCTATTTATCAGCTACCACCATCTCGTCGCATAAGGGGCACACTTGGAGTTTCTTACAAGTGCTTTCCTTGTGGATTTTGAGACACTCTACATTGCAGAAATCCCTGTTACAGTCGTTATAGTGTAGAAGCGTGGTGTTAGTTAACGTTTTACCTTTACATTTATAAGTCAAGCATTGTGTACATCTGTACTCGGTGCATTCGTCCTTTAAATGTTTAATCATCTTTTCCGTAAAACTGTAACAAAGGTTACGGAGTATGGAGCCTTTAATTAATGTGGCATCTACACTGCCCACGGAAAGTTTAATAGTGTCTTTGGGGAATGGGTAATATTAGTGAGTGTCCATTTTATCATACCTATTATAAACAAAAGCCGACTCCTATCCAGTTCATGAGATTTAAATACTATTTCAAGGAGATGATGCTTGGTGTTTGTGAAGACGAATATCCTACATTTCAGATGCTTTTCTATTTTAGAGAAAAGTTCGGGGATAATGGTTCTTCATATGTTATGTTACAATAAGTAGCTATTTGCTTTCCTAATTCAACTAGAGAGTAGGGATGGAAATCGCATATGGTGGTGACATGGCCGTCGGGTCTAGGGGGTGGCAGGGTATGGAGTTTATATCATGCAGCTATTGCCCTAAAGTCGCAACCAACATTCTCTTTAATCTCCTGTTAGTATTACTTATTCGTGTTTGGACTTTGTTGATACTGCCGCTTCCGAAGTTTACTGATGATGGAACGATGGGATCATTACTAGAGGGATTGCGCAAAACTTGCACTTCAACCTCAAATTGATGGAATAACGCCTTATTACCAGACTGGAAAGCTTTTAGTATTCGGTTAGATAAATACCTGGCTACATTAGCCTGGGACATCATTCTGTACGGAATACGCACAAAATATTTGTTATCATTCCGGCCTTGGAAGGTGAACCACACACGCACCCCACAATCTTGCTGTGTCACTCGCTGCGAAGACGGGCAAAAACACTCTGGATTAGGCCAAGGAAGACATCGTTGATGTCCCTGTTCTCTATGAATACACCGGGTTCATCAATTCTGACCCTGTAGCGATGGGTATCGATTACACCTGAATTGCGGATCGAGGTAATGCTTGTTACATCGAGCAACTCTGCAGTGAAGGGAGTTGGTTCAGCCTCCCTTGATGGCCCAGCTACAGATCCATCATCCACGATGCGACCTGGTTTTCCTCTATTTGCAATTCTACGTATATTCACACTCTATGGAGAGAAAGGAGAGGAGAGAAAAACATAAGTACTTTGAATGACTTTTACCAGATAATAATAATAATAATAATAATAATAATAATAATAATAATAATAATAATAATAATAATAATAATAATAATAATAATAATAATAATAATAATAATAATAATAATAATAATAATAATATGTAGAATTATGTAAACTTACCGATGAGTTCGCAGGGGGAATGTTCACTTCGGATGTAGGGGGAGAGGGGGATGGCTCTTCACGCATCTCGACATCAGCATTAGGGGTTTCTGAGCCTCCGACAGTCATAGGAGTAGATGTGCCTTCAACATCATATGCTCTACGTTTACGAACAGGATCTTCATCTCCAGATTGCGCACAACTCCTCTCATAGTCTGAAGTGGCTCCTAGAACTTCATCATCATCATCATTCCAAGCGTCAGCTGCACCCGAACCGTGATCCACATGCTGTTAAGAGATACAGTTATGAGTATTTATATATATATATATATATATATATATATATATATATATATATATAGATGCT
Organism: Trachelipus rathkii; assembly: GCA_015478945.1. Classification (NCBI taxonomy): domain Eukaryota; kingdom Metazoa; phylum Arthropoda; class Malacostraca; order Isopoda; family Trachelipodidae; genus Trachelipus; species Trachelipus rathkii. The sequence continues at coordinate 37,426 of JABUQX010089640.1, read as the reverse complement.
TAAATTGCCACAATATGGTATGGAAGCATATAGAAAAATATAGTAAATGTGATAGAGAGAGAGAGAGAGAAGAGAGAGAGAGAGAGAGAGAGAGAGAGAGAGATAGAGAGAGATAGATAAACACTTAGTAATATTACAAACATACATTGAAACTTACCCTCGCATTTGAATTCCCAACGACGAGGCATCTACGGATATATTCCCAGTTTTCCTATCGATCTCTATTTATCACACCATATTGTCAGTATAGGTTAAACACAAAATCTGTAGATAAGGGATTTAGAAATTAGGACTCTCACCAGATAACATCAAGAGTGGGTTCAGGGTAACAGGAATATTTCCTTTCTCTCGAGACATAATTGATATTAATAAGTTAAACCAAACAAAACTAAGAACCTACCAAACATGGGTTGATAAAGGCCGACCATTAACATCTGACAACTCCCCAGATTTGAATTTCACTGAAGAGACAGTTGAGTGTGTAGTAAATGAAGTGACAGAGGAAGCAGTTGAAAATGAAGGAAATCCATTGATAGGACAGTTAGGTGAAGAGGGAGGTGCAGAAGGTAATGAAACATCTGAAGAACAATCATTTCAACTCTCACTTCAATATACATAACTCTATCTACACACACACACACCTAAACAATCTACATGTGGGAAGGATAAGATTAGTCAGTATCAAAGAAATATTATCATATTACCAGTAACATCTAATAGATTGCCTCACATAAGTGATATAGTGAAAATTACCACATTGAAGTTTACATGCTTATAAATTAGTAAAATAAACTAGTCAGGGATTATTATAAAAATGAAACATAATTAATTAGATCAATATCAAACTAATACTGAGAATCATGATTAAAAGTGTTATGCACGCTAGATAGAAGAAGTTAACCTATATATATAAATAGAAAACCAAAATCATATAGTGATGAACTAGGTACTGCAAACACAAAACTCACTATGTTATCACAAATAGTATTAACATATAGCAGCAAGTATATTTAAAAAAGAATTAATAAAGAGAATACAAACCACCGTCTCAAAAGGTGACAGAGGAAATGCACGTGAGCAAGTCCTTCTCCAAACCACTTACAAAATAGTGAGACAGGAGGACAAGAATACATAATAAAAATATATATACACAGTAAATATAGAGAAGAAAAGAAATAAAAATTAAAATAAATCGGAATAAGTCAAGAATTCTGAACCACATCATTGTCCCGCCTGAAATCTTAGCATATAAGCTAAAAATTCTCACTATGACAGATGAGATAGTCAAGTAGAGCGAAACTTTAAACAGATATAAAGAGAATTTTTCTGAATTATAAATACAGCGGTGGAAAGAGATACAAAGGAGAGGGACACAAGAGTCTCCCATATACACACACAGACTCTGTAGCTAAGAGAACAGGTACCAACAACGAGTGCAGAACACATTTAGAATTATCTCCAATAGTCTCACGTTAACCATAGTATGATTTTCACAATAGAGAAAGACACACAAGCTATCTTCATTTGTGATAACAGAAGCCAAAGTCTGATCGCTAGCCGTATGCACAGAGAATGGACAGAGATGTGCTCAATTCGAGACACAGCAAGGCTACTCTGCCTTGTAATACATAGAAAAGAAATAGAGATATATAGGCATGCGCTACACGATCACTCGACGCCAGAAGAAAGGGAGAGATCCTAAGTGGAAAGATATAAGACGCGATACATGTATATACTTGTACCCAATATATAGCAATTACACTCTCTATAGGCCTTCACATCTTGATAAAAATCCACATTAATGGAGCGGAGGGTATAACACAGAGAGACAAATCCAATATGAGGGCGAACAGTATTCATATCGATTACTAGGGGCTGGAATGCATACCTTTAATAAGCTGAGTATCTGAAGCAGCACTAAGAAAAATAAATTAGCTGGCTTTGAAATACCAAAATATTTCGCAACATCTTCATATATATGAGAAAAGACAAAAAATTATAAAAAGAAATTATACACCGATTTTGAAAACGGTATATCTTTTCGTGCATATAGAGATCTCTTCTATCAAATAACTCACTACCTAATACTATTCATAAATATATAGCTATTGATATCATATTAACACTAGAATACAATTATCGTCGATCAAATAGAGATAGTAATTACGAGGGGATAAGTATAGCCATCAAAAGGGGATGGGAAAATGCCTTAGTGAGTTTTATAGGATAATTAAAAGAAGGATCATATATGAATGAAGTTTGAGCACGTTTTCAAGAGAGTTGAACTTCAAAAGATTACGGTTACCGCCACACCAATCTTTGTCCATTTGAAACCGCGACCTGAAGATCTGGACACATGAATTGACAATGAGATCATCACGAACTAGTAGACGAGAGCACACAAGAAACATTGCAGATGGAGCATAACACACATTAACAAAGATGATGTGAAGACACGAGGAGCGATCTAGAGATATCTACTATCAGCTACAGATAGGGAATCATCGAAAGTTATTGAAAAAAAATTAACAAACTATTGAACGATAGTTGAGACAGCACCAAAAAGTAGAATAACATTTTATGAAATGTCAAGCTTTTTTTACTTTCCCTTCAGTCAGCGAAGAAGTGCCCAAAAGGAGCGCGCGGTAGGGAAAAGAAACACCTTCCTCATCAGCCTTTTTGGGAAAGAAAAAAAGTAAAGAATTAAACAAAGATGAACACTTTATCATTAATCAAATAATTGAGATTGGCCAAGTAGTATAAACAAATTAATAATGAGGAATGAAAGTCACGAGATTTCTCATTAAGCATATAGCTAGAGAAAAGGAACTGAATTGAAAGAAAAAACACTTAGCATCATATGTACACGCACACTAGCGAGAGAAAAGGAAATTGCTAACGGAAGTAGCCTGAAGAGGAGGTAATAGAGATGAACGCCATAACTTTCAACCTCAAAAAGGTTCACCTCAAGTTTTAAATTTTGCTAATTTCGAAAGGTATCAGTACAGAAAACCGGAAATGGGGGGGTAAAACCCTAAGCATCTATGGGAACAAAGCTTACTAATTATAGCCAATCGATAAAAACCAACTATCCCCATCACCCTTCCCAAAGTATGGTGGGGGGTGACTAAAACACATTCTCTCTCCATCCTTGCTTGAATCACTATAAGAGGAGTCCAAGAAGATCTCATTAGTACACTAGTGACTATTACAGCGAAAGCAAAAAACCAAGTGATCGACATCTCCGCAACGTCGAAATACCCCAAAAGGTGGACACTTCTTACCCTAGCTGATTTTCTTCTCCATCACTGAGATCTCGAACGAGAAAGTGCGAATTGAAAATAAAATCATATATTGAGTGTGATTCAGAAAGGAAAAGAGAGTTAAACTGAGAGTTGTCGAAACGATCCTAAATTAGATAAGTTATCCACGTAACATGGAATATAAAGGTAAATAGGTACGATATTACGAGGAGGAATTACGTATAGCGAGTACTACTTTTTGGGGATTGGCTGAAATAAAGCGCGCTTTCCCAGCATTGAGAGAGAATAAGTAATATTAGATATTAAAGGAGCATAGGGATAGTAGAAGTTAACGAGAACAGGCCCCAGCTTAGACGCAACCTCCTTATCAAAAACACTATCGAGGTAAGGAATATAGCGCATCTATGAGCCAGCTAGGCCTTCCCGACGTTCATTAAGATCTACAGTATCAATTTATATATTACATGTATCAGTCGATCATGATGTAATAACATTCAAAATTTCAAAATTAGACATATACACACTATGACTTCCCCAATCTAGCAGATTCAAAAAAGACCATGGTTTTCCATATGTAGGTAAGGAAATTAATGAAAAAAGATAGACCAGAGAGAGAGGAGAGAGAGAGAATTAGACACGTATGATGAAGAAGGAGGGATAGACGAACATTTTATGAGATTACTAAATGATGAAAGAGTAGAGGAGGAGAGGAGCAGAGATATGGTATAGAAGAAGAGGTAATTTTGAGAGATGGTATGATTGAGACAGAAGTAGAATAATGATAGTAAGAATATAATATAGTAAGATAGAGAGAGAGAAGAGATATGAGAGAATTATTCATAGAGTGATCAATGCTTTAGTGAGACTAGTGAGGAGTAAGTAAGAGATATAGAGATATAGAGAATATATATATAGAGAAGAAAAGAGAGTAGAGAAAGAGATATAGAGTAAGAGAGAGAGTAATGAAATATATAGAGAGAATATATATAATAATAATATGAAGTAAGTAAGAAGAGAGACGAGTGTAGGAGAATTGGCTGATACAAAAGCGCGCACTTCAGCAATTGAGAAAAGTATGTAGTATTAAGACATGAGAGGAGTAGAGGATGTGAAAGGACGGAAGCAGGCGCCAGCTATGGAGAGGGAAGCACAGACTCCTGCGAGAAACACGAGAGGAATGGACCATCTAGTGCACGACTTCCACGGAGAAGGAGAGCGAGGAGTCATAGGAGAGAGAATCTCGAGTACGTCATGTAAACTGACAGATACATGGAGAGTAGATAAAGATAGAGAGGACAGGTGGAGGAGAAGAGACTGGAGAAGAGGTAGGAGACAGAGAGAGGAGGACCGGAATCGTCGAGGAGATAGAGAAAGTTAGATGAAAAAGAGAAGGAACAAGAGAGATTAGCCTTGTATTGCAGAAGAGAAGTGATAGCACAGAGGACAGGCAAGATCGAGGGAGACGTAAGGAAGGGAGGAGAGGCAAGAAGTAGTTACATATATATTAATTTTGGCAAAAAATATATAGTAATATATAAATATAGTAGGTAGGATAGGTGATAATATAGTAAGTTAAAAGGAAGCATAGACAAATACAATATCTTATAGATATATATAGTATATTATAATATATATAAATAATAAGATATATAGTATATATTAATAGTATATATAGAATATAGAGTATAAGAGATATAATAAAAAATGAGAGAGAGATAGTGAAGTGAAGAGAAGAAGAGAGAGAGAGAAGAGAGAGTAGTATGAGAGGAAAAAGAGTAAAGTATGAAGATGAAGAGAGATGAGTAATACGTATATTAGTAATGATAGAGTATATAGTATTATTATATATATATATATATATAATATATAGATAGTAAAGAGAAAGAGAAGAGTACTAAGTAAAATGAATGCAACTGTAAAAACTCACCATGAGAGCAGATCAATTGATCATAGGAGCAACCACCTCCTTAGCTACATTAAAACGAGTAGTCACGAGCAAGAGAGATTTTTATCCTGACGATTTCTAAGAGAGGTACAAAAGAGTGCCGCCAAAGCGTGCAAAGTCTCTCCGTGTACGTTTCATCTAGTTACACTCGAGCACGAGCATGGCACACTTCGTCGATAGATTACCTCTGTTCATATCACACATGTACGAGCCATCAAGCCGTCAAGAGCATATTAATACCGAGCAGAACAATCGCATACAATCACTAAGCAACAATTATGGTCCAGTACCCCCCTGAATTAAAAATGCGTTTCATAACGAGCTATTTCATTAAGATTTTGTGTGACACGCCTTATGCCACATTGGGATCAGTATAAGTTCACAACACACCCGCTACGATCTGCTTCGGTATTATGCAGTTTAGTTCATGTTTTTCTGTTCCACACCACACACCTACCATCACCGATTCTCCCGAGTTGATTTAAACTTGAGAACAAGAGACACTTCGAATGCTGTAAACATTCTACAAACCAGAGGTAATGTATTTCTGAAATATATATTATGTCCTTTAAACACTACATACTTTTTAACTAAATTTAAAATAAATATTTCTTATATAATAATTATTATTTCTAAACATACATTTATGAAATTATAACATTCTTAAAATACAAAGTTTTTTGAATCAACCAGCTTACAGATTGAACAGAAACTTATTGTAAGATATACTTCAAACACACTTATTAGTATAGCCAATACACGGCGAGAGAGAATCAATTTGCGAAAAGAGAGATCACTTTATATATAACTTTTAAATATTTTAGATATAAGAAATAAGTATAAGAAACAGATAAAGTTAGCCTAACAGCGAGTTGATTATGCAATAAATTTTCTTAAAAGTAGCAAACAGTTATAGCAAAGAGCAAGAGCTAGCATGTGCACATTATAGGAGATTGACAATCCGCAGAGCATGCACACTTGGTTTAGGTGTAACATTCTTTCTGTGGTATCTTTCTAATTTTTAGCCAAAACTGAAAAAGAAAACAACGATATATATAATCAAAAGCCAAAGAAGTTTCCAATTGTAAGGGGGGTGTTTATATTATTAATATATTTTATTAAGGTATCTATTAGACTTCGATAATTTGGGGGGTTTGTATTAAACCCCAAAAGAGTATTTAGAGATATCTCTTGAGGGGGTACCTAACATGACTGAAAAAGAGATATAGAATAAGATCACAAGATATGCATAAGACTAAGAATAAAATTAGGAAGTAGAAATATAATAAATAATAATATATACATAAATATAAATATAAATAGGAATTATAATAAAAGAAAGGAAGAAAGTCTCATATGACGAGATAAATAAACCGTAATAGTACGGAGTCACTACGAGTATTTGCGGACTGTCACACATTTATTATTGATTTATTATTATGTATTATTAATATTATATTAAAGTTAATTACAACAAGCTATTTGCAAACACGGCAATTTAGCACCTTGTAAGTGATATAAGAACGCATATGCTCACGAAATACTCACATGACATGCTCGATGAACTGGATCACTGAGACTAGAGCTTCACAGGAAAGAGCCTTTTCTATATCTCTATTCGAGAAGTGATATGTGTAATTCGGTCTATATTCAAACCTAGTAAAGCCAAAGAGAGCCTGCGGGTTGCGGAGAGAATATAATGGTACATAATGACACCATAATTAAATGATGAGGTATCACACTATCAACAAAATACAAGGTAATTCCATGATGTAGAGCATCGAATATCAAATAATTTAACGCCTAATACGATCAAAGGTTCTAGGACCACCGCTCTGGGTAGTAGTGGACTCGCCCTAACAACTCTAGCATATATACAAAAAGAATTTTAACACAATATGCAAAAGAAATAAAGTTATTTTAAAAAGTGTGGTAATTTATTTTATAATTAATTTTTTATTTAGATTCTATATTAAATTAGCCAAATTAATTCCAAATTCGATAAATATAATAAGCGAATATAATCATAGTGAGGTCGAAACTACTGTCAACAATTTATCGTTTAAGCCTAAATTACGGTTGTGATTTATCTATTACCACCTATCTTTTGGCACCTAATCCCTGATCAATAGATAACTATAATGTAGAACAGATTCGATAAACATGTATGGTCACATTTTTTTTTCATTAATGAGCAACACAAGGAGAGTGTTGAGGCAGATTATTTGCACTTAATACTCGGGTAATGCCTCTAAGACAGGCACCTACTCATACAAGAATATCGCCGCTTAATTATAACACCTTTATAGGTAAAAATACTAACGTGATTCACTATAGGTTTATTTGCTATATATCCTATATAATATTCACTAAATAAAATCATTATAATTATTTATTATTTATACAATATATATAAAACTTTACTATCATAGGATAATTTTGCAAGAATAATACTATAGTAAATATATCTATAATCCTATTTTCGATTTTATAAACAAAAAATTAATATTTATTCTATATACATATTTGGTAAGTAACAACTGACTTATGTTGCATCATGAGGATGTATTTATATTATTTTATTTTTTTTAGTTCGAGAACGGTTCTCATGCCAAAACATGTCTTAATAGCAGGTTCCTACAGGGTGAGCGGTAAACACATTTATTCTTCCCGCATTAAAACCTGCTCACGTGCGAGTTAGAAATTCTTATGAAGAGAAGTTCACTGTGAGAAATAATTAATGGTGAGTTAATATATATATAATATGTGTATTCAACTTTCCAGATAAATTTATAACGATACTAAAGTAACACTATAACAGTTTTAACGATAGATCATATATTCCTCTGAGAATTGATAAATTAGGATATAAATGATAAAATTCTGGATGATCTAAATAGCAACAAGTTGAATCTCGGGATGCAGAGATCGTTCTACGATGCTCTTACATATCATCTAAATATATTATCTGTATTATTTCTCAACACAAGAATTAATTTTTTCACTAATGCAAGCACATGAGTGAGTGTTTACCTTCAATATCAATACAGTATCTTATTCGGTAAAGACAGAGATATGACCACAAATAATAGTGCTACTATGCACACAGATGTTTATTCCCCTCTTTTCAAAGGAAGCATTTTTGAAACGTATTATTAAAAAGGACAACGGAGGTATGGAGAGACGGCCAACTTTTCAAAATTACAATAGTTCATTTTCACAAGTCGAAAAACTTCCACCAACAAGCATCGGCGTCATCGGGCTCCATCAGTACTCACTATAACATCTTTGCCATCCAGAAATACGAAAGCGTGTCATCGATTTCCTAAATATCACTAAATATATAATATCTAGATATATATATATATATATATATATATATATATATATAATAATATATATTATATATATAAATATATTATTCTATTAATACTATATATATATAATATATATAAATATATATATAATAGACGTAATATATATATAAAAATATATATATATTATACGTAATATATATATATATATATATATATAGATATATATATATATAAGTATATATATATAAATATATAAATATATATTATATTATTATATAGATATATATATATATATATTAATTATATATATATATATATATTACTATTAGGGTCAATCAAAAAAAATATACATAATAGAAAATAAATATATTACCTAACATGTCATAGTCTCAGGATTGTGTAGTTTGGATATTCAAAGATGGGTGACATATTATCACACATGAGCGGTCGAGAATAAATAGAGAGAGGGGGGAGAGCTCTGCGAGGAGCTGGCTCTCTCGGAGCTCTATTTGCGGGAGCCCGGCATAAAACTACTAACATTCTCACTCACTAAAATGAACAAACACAACAGCCATCCAAAATGGGCGGACACACACCAACAACAGCACCATAAAACATATACATATTTATCAAAATAAAAAAAAAGCATACTTGAATGATATCAGAACATTAACACTTATTTTTTTTTTTTTTTACAGTTGTCACCTATATATTATATATACTATATAATATATATATATAACCTACCCTAACTCAACGCTACAGATCAAATACTAGGGCAGAATAAGCCTCTTACTTCAAGGAGGTGAGTGTTTATTTGCCTCTATGCACACGGGCGAGTATACTAGAAAAAGTTCATTATTATATATGACTCTAATTTTCTCTTATTACTCTCACTCAGGTTAACTAGAAATATGTAATAGTACTAGATTAAGTATAAACATACGCTAAAAGTATACTTATATATAAAGTGAGGAGATTAAAATTCAGCAGAAACATACATAGAATAGTATGAAAGAAGAGTATACCACATAACAAAAGATAACAGAAAGAGTAGTATCACCGACAGCGTAAACTAGCCTGAATTACCAATATCTATATAACACACACTACACTACTGCGCAGACACACACAGCAAAATCTATATTCACTTGTAGCTAAGGTGTCAGTAGTAAGGTTAGCGGTGTCAAGTAAAAAGTAACTATGCTGTGATTCAAGTGTTATTCTCAACCCGTTTCTTTGTTAGGGAAAAAGTAACGATAAGCTGCTTCCGGCTTGTACTGTACCTTAAGAAAAGAGATTTTAAAGCACCAACATCGCGCCGCAAAGGGATTTAAGGCCGTCCGAGTATACATTTAGGTTATATCTGACTAGACAACTAAAATAACACGTGTGTAATCTAAGCCTTAATTTGTGATCACTCTGAGCGCGCGTATGCCTGTATATTAAATTTTCCAACTAGTTCACAACAGAGCGGTGATTTAATTAAAAAAAAACATAGCCCCTCCATCGTAAGACGCCTAGCTCACCATAAAAACTTAGTCCCTTTTACATCCACCAACGATTTATTTGCACCCAGCCACCTTCCTTGCTTCACCAGAAATAGAATTTAGCCTACCATAACAAAGGCGCGTGCATACATAGCCGTAGCTCCGCTCTTTCTAATCGCGTACACAGAATATCCTAAAATATTTTTGCTCAAACCTAACACAGAAGCAAATATAATAACCTACTCAGATCACATCTAACAGTATTTCACACAGACCTCGAGGAGCTGTCCTAACTCCACAACATAAAATTACTTCTTATCTACGTTTACTTTCAACCCCCACGTAATATTTTTCTATTCACCACTCTGTACGTCAGAAGAGCTCTTCTCACTCAATCCTCGCAACTCAAATTTTCTCTCGAGATTCGCCACATGCAATATATACAAGATCTTGCACCACAAGACAGCTTCACCTTAAGCGATTCTATGAAACCTATACTAGCCTCCAATAGATTTGCTTTTAATATTGTCTCATAACCACCAATCCCATATGAAAACAACAAACCTGTGAACAAAGAAAAGAGTTAGAGCGATAACAAGCATTCCCTGCCCACTCCGCTATTAATATTAAAAAGAACTCACTTTCAACTCCATTTATTTCTTACAAAACACCCTTCACTATCGTCATAGAACATTTTGATTCGATTCAGAAGCTTCCCACCAACACCATATAATCACTAGCAAATTAGGGCTTCCCTATTAATCCTATCAAACGCCTATTACAATATAAAAACTAAAATACATATTTATTCTTCTTCTCCCTCATTTTTTCTATCAATACAATTTGTTTCAAATGTAAAAGATTTGATCCACACAGTCCTCTAGCAACTTCTAAAATGTACCTTTGCTTTCACAATTCAGTCTCTTCAAGCACTCGACCTTCACTTTTCGACGCAAGAATACCTAGCATAATTTATCTTCCTACAACCCTCAATAAACGGTAATTCACCGCTGTCATCCCCTCCATACCTTTAATCCCTTACCCTTATATCACTGCTTCTCCTCCAATGCTCTCGGAACTCTACCTTCCATAAACCGCTTTGTTACACAACATCCAAATCCATCAATCACCATCTGCGCTCCATGTCTTTGATCTTTCATAACTAATCTTCATCTATCCGAGATTTATTCTATTCTTCAACTTCTCTACTCTTCCCATTAATCATCCTTTACTTATGGCTGCTCATCATCAGGAATATGACCCCTTCCTTCTTGCACCATCAACACACACCACACGCATTCACTGTCACCTCTTCATTATCTGCCAATGGTATGCAGATTTGTTCGTAAGTGTTGCCTTCCACTGATTCTTGCCTCAACATTCATATCATGCAGTTAGAAAGCACCATGCCCCTATTCATTATTCCTTACAGATGTCCCCTTATCATATATATATATATATATAATATATTATATTATATATATATAGTATATAATATATAATATATTATAGTATATATATATATATATATATATATTATATATATATATATATATCTATATATAATGTTTACATATATATATATAATATAGTATGAATATATGGTATATCTATATATATATATATATAAATATATTATATATTATATGTTTAATATATATATATAGTATATATAGTAAGTATATTAAGGAAGAGGAGGAAGGTAGTAATATATTATATATATAGTATATATATATATATATTATATATAGTATATATATTATATTATATAGTATATATAATAGTATAATATAGTATATATATATATATATATATAATTACCTATATATATGTTATATATTATTGATTAATTAATTATATATATATATTATTATATATATATATAATATTATATTATAATAATATATATATAATACATATATCTATATATATCTATTTACCTATATGTTACTATATAAATATATTATATATTATATTATATATATATATATATATATATAGTATATATATAATTATCTAATATATATATATAATATTATATTATATATATATATATATATAATATATATATATATATCACTATATATATATATATTATATATATATATTATATTATATATATATATATATTATATATTTATATATATATATATATATATTATATATATATATATAATTATATATATAGTCATATATAACTATTATATTAATAATATATATATTATATATATAATATATATATATATATATAATATATATATATATTATAATATATATATATATATATTATATATATTTACATATTATATTAATATAGAATATACCATATATATATATATATAATATAGTATAGGTATTTATTAGGGGAGAATATACATATAAAAATTACTAGAAATTTGGAGTTACTTTTATTGGAAAAGAATTGAATTTTTTTCACAAGAGTGATTAAATAGAATACCCCACCGGATAATTTTATTAATCACAGATCATCAGGTAAAAGAACGGAAAGATTAGACGAGACAATTCAGAAGAAAGAGGGAGCTAGAATTGAAATGAGTGAAGAGAAGGGTCAAGTCATCAGCATATTACGTGGATTAGAGTTTAATGTCAGCAAAAGACCATTAATTAAAGTAGAATAAAGTAGGAATAAGACAGAACCGCGAGGAACACCCTATTGACGGAAAAGAAAAGAATCGCCCACAACCACAGCCTGATATGAGCGACATAAACCAAAATAGACATAATAAGCAAGAAGGAGAACCCAAAGGAAGGGAGCTTAAGAGCAACGACGCGTGTCATCCTGCAAATGCTGATATGTCAAGCGCCAACCACGCAAGTCCCCCGTAGTTCCAAAAAGAGCGGAAAACCATAGTCTTAAATATTAAAGTTATATTATAATAAATCGCCATAAGATACCTTGAACGCCGAAAGCCGTACACGCGATCCGAAAGAAGAGAATAAGAATTCCAGATTAGATCTATATAATACTAATAATAAAAACATGATTTTTACAATTCTGTCATCAAAAGATCTATTTAATCTTCTATTCTATACAATATTTTGTTAGTAAAGACTTATATGCGTGCAGCACTAGTTATGCTCGAAAGAAAGAATCAAAGCGCGTAGTCTATGTATATATCAAATTAGCAAGACAAGTCTATACTAAGCACAGACACCGAGCGTGCCAGGGAAGTGCGAGCTATCTCCTCTGTAGCACCATACTTAAGATGTGAGTAAAAGATAATACAGTCTGAGCACCAATCAAGACACAGTCCAACAGTATAGAGCTTCACTCACCCCAAAACTCGGAGAATCCCTCCGGGCCACCCGCCTTCCTAACGTTCATTGCTTCGGATCTCACTATGGTAAATCGTCAAAAGTCAAGAACGCCAATGTTCATCTGGCCAGTGTGGCACGAAACCATATCAAACCACTGTAAACACGGCATGCAACCGACTATTAGGACACCATTCTCTCCTATTCATTTAACTTCTTCACACGGCCTAATGCTATGCGAAAACTGCACATTTACGTCTCGCTGCAAACATTCTTTACTTGACCTAATCCACTTTTTCTTATGAGGAGTGTGCTTCAGGAGCCAAAGCCTGTCAGGTTTGCAGCAGCACAGACACACTACACACCACGAGATCCAGTCGTTGATTCTAAATGTGAAACCGAATAGAGTCAACACAGAGAGAGGAGCTGATCGACCTTCCTATTTTTCATTTGAGATTACAACAGACTATCCAGTATCTTCAGCGAGAGCGATAAAAGAAGTGAGATACAGACACGATAATTTACTTCAGTGAATTTTAATACTGGGCACTTTGCGCTACGCCTATTCGTTCCACACAACAAACAATGCTCACAAACTCTAGGAATCGTCAATAGAACCAAGAGGTTTTAACGAACTTTTGTTTTTGAATTTGGTATACAGCAACGCTTGCTTCGCGCACAGAAGTAATAAACACAAATCCTCCATTTTACGTTAATTATTCAACGAGGAAATAAATTATCTTTCACACCTAAGACGACTCGGACTTCGGACTGAAAAGAGATATATTGTTTCCTCTTGCACACACACTCCCTGATACCCGCTGTCTAGCCTAATGGCAAAAGAACAAGTCACGATCGAACCATGATTCTAGAATCTAGGAGTAAAGACTATATGTAATACTCAGCTCGAAGTATATATTCAAAACACCTACTCATGTCTCATTCACGACATACGATTACAGCCCACCATATAACACAGGTAAGATGGCCTAGAGCACACGCACTACATGCCACAGATACCAAGGACATACACACGTCATCCAGACCTCCTAAAGTTCTTTATTAACAGTATGCAATAAGCACGAGACATATTTACATCTAGAGCACAAACGCACAACCTCCTCACGCCACTGAATCAAAGGCCCACATACACACAACACCACAGCATCACTGCATCGATCCTCGTCCTCCACATTTCTCTACACTGTCTACAAGACTCAAGGCATCGAGCATAGACGCATAAATATTTAAAACTATCCAGAAACTGATCGATTTTACACAGCAACATGACTCAGCAATATCCTCACACTACACACCTAGCTCTATCATAGTGTAGAGGCTATACTCACCTTATAACAACCCACAAACATACAAACCATTTAACTTCTAAGTAATAACAGTCATTATTACCACACACACTCACATATTTAATCTATAATTTATCACCACGTGGACTAAAAGAGTCCTCTCAGTATCTATCAGAAGTATCAATACAAGTACATACATCTATATCAAAGTATCACGCTCACATCTTATAAAGAGAGAAAATATATCTTTCCCCTACAGCTATAAATTACATTAGAGGATACTCAGAACACTCGAGACACATGCATTCACTCTTAAGACACACTACCACTAATATAACATACCTATAAAATAGAAGAATTTGAGGACACAAATTTTTTTTATAAGAAAAGTCTTTAACTTTCCCTTTTCACTTAGTTTTCTTAGAGCAACCTTTGGATACTCAGATTCAGAAATTTTCTTAAGCATTTCTTCTCCGACCAATCCACTATCCAATCTTCAATTTCTCTTCATATCCTGAACCATATCTCGATGATATGAGAATCAATCTCCTGCACACTATCTTCACGAGAAGACTACTTATATATACAAGAGAAACCAATATGAGGATATCTCGGACATGAGAGAATAACTCAAATCCTGACATTAAATCAATAACTATCTTAGGTCAACACACATGTGCACAAATCACACTGCCTTTGCAGTACTAATGGATCACATTTTTCTGTACACACACCACTCAATACCATAATACTACTGACCATAAGACACATACCCTAAATGCACTACATTATCCAGAGACTTAATTGTATACAACCAACACGGGTTATAAAATAAACAAAGCTCTTTAAATCACATTACAATAAAAGCTCAAATTGTTTCCCTTCTCCACGAATTCAGGACTCATTGAGACTCATCACGCACTTCGACTCTATTAAAATACTCACCATTATACCAACCGTCTATCCTTAGTTATTCAGGAAATAACATAATATATAAACACTCTAAAGAAAGTGAATAAACATCTTTACACGCTGTGACAAACTACACTCTAAAGCTAACACCTTCCTCCTCAACTCCTATTCTGATTTCAATAAGCACTATTAGTAAAAATCGAAGCTATCTATCTATACAACTCATCATCTTCATCCACCCAAAACCATATAACTCAATATTGGTACAACATTCCAGTCAACCATATATTTACCGAGTTATATTCACCTTCAGAATCTACCTACACCACAGATTTTTAATTTTCCGCACCATCACCTTACTAGACACCAAAAATAATCACACAGCATCGATTCATAACTAGATATTAAATTAATTCAGTTATTTTATTGTTTTTTTTTTAATTGCAAATCACTACCTTAGTTAGAATACAAGATTGCCATCATTTATAAATGAATAATTCACTGACAACCTAAATATTATAAGGCATGATTCTAATACAGAATAAATAGTATTGACACCTATATTAATATGCATCATAATAAAACTAATAAACACCACTAAAATTAATTCCTATCAAATCATATTATCACTTTACAATACCAATTAAGTAACCATCATTTATTTGGAATAAAAGATGAGTCTTGGTGAATTAATTCTAATAAGAGAAAGAAAGATGTATAAAATGTCTATTATTCATTAATAAAGTTGGAATTATAATAATTAGTTAGAATACATTTTTCATATCACTACATCTTATATGAACAAAATAGATACTCACTACTTACATTGTAGTAATTATTGATAGTCCTTCGGTATGTATGGAGAAGATGATTAACATCGATAAAATACTTTTCCATTTATCTATTGTAGGTATTCATAGGTATTGCATCATTGTACATAGTATTTAATTAATAAATTTAAACATTAATAATAAATATTAATAATAATATAATAATAATATAAATATATTATAAATATATATAATAAATAAATAATAATAAATTAAAATAAAAAATAAAAAATAATAAAAAATAATTATGTAAACTACAACTGAAACCATAATTTTGGACAGACGAAAGAGGTGGGTGATCGGCCTAAAAAAATTTCTCCAGTCAGAGCATTTTCTAGTCGATTACCACCAGAACTAATTTACTAGTAAACAAGTTTAATAATAACCTTCATAGAAAACCCCTATAAACTGCAATCCTAAAATATACCCACCTTCTTAACTAAAATTACAGTAAAACCACTTAAAAATTTTGCTCATATAAATGAGTATAACTAAAAGAAATTCGTAAATTTCATGACACTATGATAAAAAATAGTATAATACTTAGTTCCTCTCTCTTCTAGTGAGTTACTTCATAAACATAATTATATAAACCTTCACCTTGAATATAAACCAATACGCACTTTGAAATGATTTAAAGACATTCGTCAGCAAATATTTAAGAAAAGTGAAAAGTAGGTGTAAAAAAATAAGCTTGATGCTTTTGTGTTCAATTTAAATGAAAAATATATGGTTCAATAATTTAATTACATACTTTATTTATAATAAATAAGAAAAATAAAATTTTAATAAAAATATCAAAAATTTGTGAATAAATATTACACATATATATATTAATTACTATTCATCTAATTTCAGAATTCACTAGAGAAGATATTATTAAAGTTTACAAATACTTACTATTAGACATTTTAATGTATATAGTATATATCAAATACAGTTGAAAGCTACTCTTGGTCTCGCATTATGTATGATAGAAATGTAGAAGTCTATTGATAGTCATCGACCTTCATATCAAAAAATCAATCAAGCAAAAGTTCGATCAAAAATTTAAAAACGCTTCCTAGAAGAAGGTACGGAGGAACAAAAATCTTAAAGCGCGAGGAACGTATACTGTGCAAAAAGCTGAAAATAAACTACCTGGTCAATGAAAGTAAAAGTACTAGAATTTTTAACGGGTCTGGTAGAGTCAAAATTTTGGTAATCCGATAATATTCAAGAGAGCGAGATGCAGATTATAAGTAACAAGGACGTAAATCGGAATATTACCCACATTTCTGAACTATATATACGGGTATTATTTAAGATTATATATTATACACAAGATAGCGGATAGATAAGGTTTACCCAACTTATATCATTAGTCAATTTTTATTGGTATATATTATATCACTATAAAACATTTACCTCATATAGGACATACAATATCACCTAACCTATATATTTAATTTAAGCCTACACAATGATAAGCCCATTAATAGTCTAAATATATATGGTAATACATAGGGTAAATAATTAATCACCTATATTAAAATAACTTAACAATTACTTTGTTTTATAATCTATCTATATCATATTAATTTAGAAAAAAATGATGAAATTAATAAAAAAGAAATTAAAGACATATATATATATATAAGCTGACAAAACATCACAATCAGTTATAAATTCAATTTAACAAATGATTATTATTTATTTTAGATGGAGAGAGAGTATATAAGATGTATAGAAGAACATGCGTAGAGACCGAGAGACCATAAGAGCAGTAATGTCTGTCAGGAGGAAAGAACGAGATTAAAGAACAGAATATGAAGTAAGAACAAGAGAGTAGATGTATGTCACTGCACGCATAGAAAGACACTGCAAAAATTGGCGCATGTACAAAAAGGACCAGAGACAAATGGAGATAGGTAAACAAAGGAGCGGAGAGAGATTGAAGTTGATAATAACAGAAGAAAATCTAAAAGACTCTTCGAAGAACTTTATTTAGAATAAAAGTTTCCTAAATATATGTTAGTTTTTGATTGCTTTTTATTCGCTTTTTTTATATGTTTTGCAATTTATTCTTTGGAAATGATTATTTCCCCATTTAGGGGCTCGAGCCGACGGGGGACAGAGTGGGCGGACGAACAGTCCCCCGTCGTCCTAACAGAGCCGAGAAACCCCCAACTCCTGCCATCTTTGCGGTTTCCCCTATGGTATTTCCCTTTTAGTTAAAGTAATTCATATTGTAAAGAGGACTAAAAATTAATTCTATTTTTTAACTAATGTAATCCATAGGGTAACTGCAAAGATGGCAGAGTCGGGGGTCTTTCGATCTCGCCGTGCGCGACGGAGAGGACTATCAAATATCCCTTGATCCCCTGTCGGCTGGAGCCCTTAAATTGGTGGAATTAAGAAAAAATTCTAAATAATTGTCCGATGAATAAGTGCAAAAAAAAAAAAAAAAATATGATGAATTATTAATATTCTTAGTATATATTTATGAACCTTTTATTCTAAATAAAGTTCTTCGAAAACGCCTATAAGATATTATCTCCGTTAGTAAGCAGACTATCGCCATACTTATAGTAAATATATCATATATTATATATAATTTAATACAATATATAAATAATAAAAAATAAAACCCAATATATAATAAGTTTTATAACATATTATATAGCCAACTATACTTATTTTAATACGTAGTATGTCATAATATAAATATTTGCTTAGCATAAAAATTTCAACACTTAAACATAGTACATTACATTCAGTTTTACCTTACTAAATTAAAGCACTATAATAATAAACAAAAATAAGTCCGGGCCTAATTGCCTTAGTCATTATAATACTAAGTATATTATAGTAAATACTAAAATAACATACCTTAACCTATTCCAAAGCTTTCCTTAATAAATGATTAATAGAGTCACACTACACATAACCTGCTTGGCACAGCAAAACCATTATCCAAATAAAAATACAACCCAATTACGAATAAAAGTTTTACATACATCAAAGCATTACACATCTTCTACTATAATATCTAGGAGTCGCCGCCAGTCTCCTCATCAGTAATATAAAAATCAATAAAGCACATTGCAATAGTAATGAATTGCTCCTCACACAAGCGTTCACATATACAACGAAACTATCAAGTAAATAACAGAAGATACAAATATATACAATTCGGATTCACTGCTATAAAATTCTATCACTCTCTAAGGAAAGGTCATTTTTATAATTCCTTCTTTGATATTGAGAAAGTACTCGTTTTGATATAGCCTGATAAGAACGTAGACACGGTTGTTATCCGAAAATCAATGGTGGTTCACATATAACTACACACTTGAAAACTTTCTACTACTTTAGTATCTGAGAAAACAGGTCTGTTATGAACTAAGAAAGATAAACAATGAAATTGTTCTACCTTACTTTTGATCTCTGATACTTTCTAATTGAATAAATTTTATCGTAATTGTTCAAATATCCATTATAACTGAATTATTTAATACCCAAAATAGGCTTGGCAAATAAAAATTAATATTTATGCATTTTAACAATATTAAAATGTTAAAAACTTCTAATTTGCATTAGGTCTTCCTATATCTGCTAAATTCTAAATACAAAAAAATTTTAATTTCAAAAAAATTTTTTTAAGAAAATTCTGTAGCCTCTCAGCTATCGCCAGACTTTTTTCCAAGAAAAAGCAATTCCTTAAAAACTTAACTTAACTTTTCTGACTTAGAAATTTGTCGCACATAAAATTTTGTTCAGAAAATAGCATATTCAAATATAGAACAATACCAATAAAAATAATAAATAATTTCTTGGTAATAATTTTTGATTGGTTAAAATTGATTTATAACAATCACCCCCAAGACTCTAAAAAATATATATATATACAAGAAGAATAAAAAAACAAAAAGACTGCATCTAGGTGCAAAAAATACAGGCCTCTCAAAGAGAAAAAAATCACGAGTAATGTGGTAGAATTCACCATTCAAAGGTAGACTAAGATGTACTGCGTTCCAGTAAGCCCGACTGCAGCTTGCAAATCGACTCAGAAACGCCTTCAAATGTGAGAATAAAATCCAATTTATAATAATCATTAAACATGTTTTAATGTAAAAAAAAAACAACAAAAAAGTAAAACGAATGGATGAACTCTGGCATTGTTTACAACTGTCAGCTGAAATCCGACGGACGCATTCGGGGCCGTTCGTCACTCCAATCTCCCTCTCTGAAATCGGTTAATGTAATTTGTTCAATTTGATATATTTGAGTCGATTTTGCAAACAGGCTGCAGTCGGGCTTCTGAAACGCAGCTATATTGAACGAGAGAATTATGAAACAATGTAATCTCGACAATACTGTGATTTTGAAACTTTTGAGAAGCTGTAACTTTTTTTCACCTAAAATGATCCAGTCAATTGGTTTTTATTCTGCATTATTACTATATAGTTTTGAGCTATGGGTGATTTTTATAAAAATCAGTGTTATCCGAGTTCTGCTTATATAGCCTAAAAGTTATTATTTATTTTTGGGTATTAGTGATAATCATTCAGTCATATTTTCCTGAAAAAATTTCAAAGTTCAAAAAATTCTAAGTTTCAGAACAAATTGGGTAATTTTAAGAAAAATTCTTTAAGTGGCAAGCTTCTGGCATAATTCCAGAAACTTGATACTGAAGAATTTACATTAAAAGAAGAACTTTTCTGAACTTAGAGAGTGTTCTGGAATAGAATGCATATTTCCCAAAAAATATACTGTTTCTATTATAAGAATTTTTCGATGCTAATTTATTAGAAGATTCTTGCTCGAATTGTTTTGGTATAAATAAATAATTAAGTAATTAAATTCACATTAAAACGGAATTTTATTAGATTCTCTCATTATTTTTGTATTTAAATCTGAGATAGAATTTTTCGATGCTAATTTATTAGTACTAGTCGAGTCCATCGCGTACATTGTGGTAATCGTGCCAGAAGATCTAATCTAATCCTTCTAGATACAGACTTAACAAAATTACCTCCTTAGCGTTCTGGCATTTTAAAGAATAACATTTCTCTAAAAATTTGAAATATTTGGGTTATTTGTTTTAACGTGTAATGTATAAGCTATGTAAGGCCGATACCATGAAAAGGCTGTACTTTTACTATAGAGAAGACCAGGACACTAAGTAAAATAGGAGATGTGTAATCTGTGGAAATCCTATGACTCAGAGATTGCTTCCCTTTCTTTACTCCTCCACCATATATTCGTAAACAATAAAAAAAAGAAGGCAACAGAGAAAGCATATTAGAGAGAACATGAAAAGAATTCTTAGGTAAGATTAAGCAAGAAAAAATATTTTGTAAAACCTATTAGTGTGATATGAATGAAAAAAACAATGTGCGCAGAGTGAACTTTTGCGCTTTAAGTTATAAGGTTATATAGTAAAGGAGAGAAGACTGATAATGGAATAGGGCTAGGTACATGTTATCTAAGTGCTATGAAGATATGTTAATTCTAATCAAATATTTTAGAAAACTAGCGTCTAACTAAGATAGAGGTAGGGTCGATAACTGGTAACTTATAGATGTGAGGTATGATTCTGAATACTAATAGCGCTGACATCTTTGCGGCCCCTATTTAATGGCCAAGTAGAGTGACACTTAAGTGGGATGAGAGTAAGAAAATAGCTATTGTTAAGGGAGCAGAAAGACAGTTTAGTATTCGGCGTAGTGAAGTTCCCTAGAATACTCCAAATATACATAACATTGGTGGTGATGAGGAGGTTATATTGAATGTATGCTCTAATTGTCATGACAAATGTTAGTGAGAGTAAAAGATTTGTTACCTAATCGCTTTAAATATATTTTCAGGAGTATGAATGTGTGGATAAATCATTCAATTGTTTACTGGTGAAAGTTTGACCTATGTAAGAGGATTAAGTATACAGATTTGTAATGTGAATTAATATGAGCTATCACGGTTGAAATCGTTCCACTGTATTAATCATTGACCATGGCCATCATTGTTTAGGTCTAAATAAATTAGAGTCTATGGGATACGGTCAGAATAGAAGCGGAAATGATAAGTTAGGATGGTAACCAAACAAAATATGTAGACCGTCATAAGAGCGTAAAAATGTGGTAACGCTTATTGCACGCGCACTTTAAAGATATTAGTGAAAAAAGCTAGGTTTCGAAATGTTTAACTGGGCGGCGAAAGTAGTTCGAATAATTGTTCAATTTCGGAGCATCACAGAAATTTTGGGGGACTCCTACAGACCCCTAAAATAAGTCGCACAGAAGTGATTGGTATTTTATGACATACTAAGCTTACGATGATCATCAAACCTAAAAATAGATCCCATCCTTGATTTTGTACATGTGTAGCTAAATCGTGTGATGCTCTTTAGATAGCATTCTGACGCAAAGACTTTCGTCAGAATTGGGAACATCCAGGTGAGACGTGCCAAACTGATTTGACTAATATACTAATAAGGCTGTTATAGAATTGCTTTACACAGAGCAATTATAGTCTTTTTCGAACTGCGTGTTAGAAAGGTAGACGTAATAGTAAATATATGTCCATGAGTAATATTCCCAAATTTTTACTAAAGTATTGCAATTCGTTACATTTAAATGTAATAAATATGATTGTCATCATTGCAAATCAGTAATACAAATTGTATTCGCTTGTTGTAAAAATCTTGACTGGAGAAATCGAATCAATTTGATAGATTAACATATTCACTTTCAAAATCTGAGTTCACATATATTGCCAACACAGCTAGCGAATCGAGCCGTTCAGCGTGAAAGTCTTATAACTTATATTTTCTATTTGATCATCCTTGCCAATCCCATGACACAATCAATTTCAGTCACTTGAAAATCTCTTAATCTTCAATTTAGTTTTCCGTAAACTTCCTTAGATCATCTCGAGACCATTCAATGAATCCTCCTCGAATGTTTTACTTGAATGTTACTTGTGTTACTAGTAATAAGTTGGTGTAATCCGGACCTAGAAAACTGCTCTGGACTGGAGCAAAATTTCTCTTAGGCCCAAATACCACCTACTTTCCTCTGTCCAAACTGATGGGTTCAGTTGCAACACACAATTTCAGTTAATTATATGATTATATAGATTATTATACGTGCTTGATTATTATTTTAAGTATATATTATATTATTAGATATTATCTAATTAATGCAAATGTTTAAATTGTTATGTAACACTAAACCTTACACCAAGAGAGGAAGTTTTATATCCTATATGATATCGCATGGCCATCTCGCACATAGCCGGAAGGCTCCAATCACTCCCATAGATACATAGAGGTCTTTCATATCAAGATGGAATAGAAAAATGTCCTACCTAATATAATTACACTTTCAATGAAAGGAAATTTTATCCGACATCTTTCCTCTTGCATATTCCTAGAGCCTCATCTTTTATCCAAAATAAGATAGTCCTTCGACTATTGAAGTGAAAATATGAAATTTGAAAAGAGAAATACTCTTTTGTGTGGTGGTGAGTTATTAAGATCTAGGTGACCGCTCTTTGGTATGCAACATGCCTTCACCTTCTGGTTGCCAGTGAATTTCATAATGAATGGCATCTTGTCTGACATATTCAATAAAAGAAAAAAACAATAAAATAAAACCTACGATAAACTCAGTGAATACTCGTCTGGTTACATGTTTGCTATTAATTTTGTAAGGTGAAGGAAAAAAAAACATTAATTGTAGAATTAAATAAATAATACAGTAAATAGTTTGCGCGAAGGACGGAGTATACAAAGGTGCAAAAAAATTTACATTCTTAAATTAGTAATGATAGGGAAGGGTGCTTTAATGTTTCGACTTGCAATTGTCAACTACTGACCTTGTAAATGTTCCAATAGATTATAATAAGCAATTGAGATGTAATTTAAAGATCAGTGAAGATGAGTCTACAATGAGTCGAAGTCGGAGAAGGAAACAATGAAGCTTTTATTGTAATGTATTAAAAAGAGCTGTGTTCATTGTAATAATACATTAAATCTTAATAACAATAGCATGGGTCTCTTAGTCATATGTGACCATCCTCCGCGACATACGCAGAAAAACTGAGCATGTGAAAGCACATGGTTGACCTAGAGAGGTATGTGATTATATTTATGATATTCGCTTCCCATTCAGCATTATCTATTTTCTTCTCTTATAAAGAGTTAGATATATGATATATCTCCATTTCCGAGAAGTTCAGAAAAGAAGAATGGGAAATATAGTGGAACAGGAGAGAAAAGGTCTTTAATAAAATTTCTGAATCTGAGTCCAAAGGTTGCTCTAAGAAAACTAAGTGAAAAGGAAATTAAGGTATGGTAATTTCGAATATAATTTTCTTTTTCTGAAACTTTAATTAAGCTTGAAATGTCTTAAGGGAGAAATGCATTTCTCAGTTTCTTTAAATTTGATGAATTAATGTAGTGAAATGAATTTTTTTTTAAGTTGAATAAATTATTATTTACTTTTTTCCTCCAATAACTACTGAGGACACTTTCTCCAGGAAAAGATTCTGTTAATTTTAGTATGGAATGTGTATTCTCAATTGTCTTTTGCATATTTTTTTTTTTAATCAGTTATTCACCATTTGACAGGTGAGAGAATTTATCATGCTTTCTTGTAACACATATTTAGGACAAAATTAGTGAATGCAAAAATATACACACATGCGTTTTTTCTGGCACCCCTTTGGATTCAGGCGATTGGGCCTTGCGTTGCTGTCATGGCAACTATAATTGGAATGACGCTTAACTCTGACTAGCTTCGGCTCTCATAAAAGTGGGAGCTGTAAATCGTGGACTGATGACAGGAGTCCATTCCTTCTCACTTAAATCTGCTCGTCCTCATAACCATGGTTCGATCGGCTTGTTCTTCTGCTTTCAGGCTACGACAGCGCGTATCAGGAGGGAAGAAGATATCTTGCTCTCAATCAGTTCTCGCCGAATTTTTCAATTCAGCTAGAAATCGTGCAGGGATACTCAACGAGCAAAGCGGCTTTCATCAAAACAAAAGCGGTAACCTCCTGGTTCGTCCTACTGACAAATGTTTTCTGGCCTCTTGGCCAAAACATCTCTAACACTTCTTAAATTCTGCCCTTTCTCCTCTTAGTCGATCTGATTAGCTCTGTTGGCTAACTCCTTCCAACTTGAAAAGGCCAATCGTTCTTGCCTCCTACTTCCTCAACATCAACCCTGACGATCCGTGGCATTCCTCCTCCTCCCCTCCTCCTCCTCCTCCTCCCTCCATCTTTTTATGAGTAATATTGTATTGCCTGCGATTACATTTATCGGTATCATGGGCTTCTGAGATCTATGAACGTTAGAAGGCGGTGGCCCGGAGGCATTCCTCCCCGAGTTTTGAGGAATGTGCTTACGTGCTGACCCCGCTCTCATTCAACTAATTATCTCTATGCTCAATACGCTACACTTTTCCCAGGTTGATAGCGACGCACATGTCCAAGACCTTTTTGAACCAGAAGCCGCACCGACCTGCCACACCCATATCGCCCTATACGAGCTATCATACTGTAATGTAGAATCTAAAATCTTTGAAACCCTCTCAACTCTCATTTCTTAGACCATCTGGAATTCTCATTCCTCTTCCGATTGCCAGTACGGCGAATGCGGCGTTCGTAAGTGATAGCTATCTGGGCGCATATAGCTTTATATATTAATCCGACTTATGTTTCGCTCTTAGAACCTACGGGAGACTTGCGTGTGGCGCTGAACATATCCAAGGCATTTGACCCAGGTATGGCACGCGTCACTGTCCTCTAAGCTCCCTCTTGGGTTTCCTCCTTCACTTGCTTACTCATATTTGCTTTCTTTCATGTCGCTCAACTGATCGCTGTGGTTGAGGGAGCGACTTCTCTTCTGTCGACGTAGTAGTTGTTCTCAGGGTTCTGTGTCTATCTCCTACTTTATGTCTACTGTTTTTCATTAAATCTTTTCGCTGCACATCGTAACTCTATCCACTCAATAATGCCGATGACTTACCCATCTACATTCATCAACTCAGTTTCATATCTGCCCCCTTTTACCTTCTATGAATTGCCGTTCTCGTTCACTAAAGGCTTCCGATTTCTATTCTCCGGCTTAGTGCTGAGATAGTAAATTTCAGGGGGAGGTCGTCTTAACGCTTGTATGTAGATTCAGGATCTTTAAAAACCCAACGTCTGAAAATCTCCTTCTCTCTAAGACACTTTACTTTCTATCTCTTTCGACGGTTCTCCTCGTCTCTCCTGTTGACAATAGAAACATCCTGGCCTAACATAAAACAATTCGTGTGGGACTACCGCATCACAACTGGTTGCTAGGCGTATCCATCAAAAGACCACTGGGAGTTCTGGTTTGGAGACTGTGAGAATCTTTTTTCCTCTCTTCAGCTACTCAAGCTATACAAGGGGCCTCATCCGCCCTTTAAGGAGTACTCGTTCTCATATCGGGGGGGCTCGGTTTCACCCGCCTTTGGAAGGTCGAGAATCACAAAGGTCAAAGGCTATAAACGTCCTGTGTGATCTTCAGGTCACGTGACCCTCCGGATCGTGCGCGCGATTTGGTGCTTTTATCTCTTCTATGAGGTACCGGTGGCAGCGGCAGTGTTGAAGGAAACTGACACTCGCCTACCACCGACCGTATTTACGCGGACCCCTCGCGTACACAAAGATGCTCGTCGGTCTGCCAACTGAGTTTGTGGAGATTGGTGAACTCCAGCTAGTCGCGCGGGCTTCCTTACTTCCGCTGTATCCGGTCTGTCTGAACCTCTGGTCCAATCTCTTGTTTCCTGTGAATTTAAATCTCGCCTCACTTAAAGCTTGTCGTAAATATCCTCATGCATGTCTTAAGCATTTGTCGCCTAAGGTGAAAGTTTGGCCGGCAACACCCCCTACCCTGAATAGGGCTCTGCGGCCCTTGACGGCCTTAGTGGGGTGGTGCACAACTGCTAAAAAAACAAAAAGTAAATGTTTAAGTGGTTCCGAATCTCATTCACTTGTCTTTTTTATATTGGAAAATGTTACCCAGACGCCATCTTTTGGCCTATCTTAGAAAAGAAGATTGAGGTTTCGGCAAATAACAAAAAAAATGGTCTCTAATTTCCGGAAAAATTTTAACATATGTCAATCTCAAACATCAAAAACATCTGAACTATGAAGGTAAATTTGTCCTTTTGCCTGCCTAATTTACATGAAGATATATAATATAATAGTATATCTATATATATAAATATAAATAATATAATATAGTATATATATATAATATAGTAATTATAATATAGATATATATAATAGTATTAGTATATATATATATAGTATATAATACTATAATATGCAGTATAATATATATAATATATATAAGAATAATAGTGATAAAGGATAGTAATAGGTATAGTAATATACGATTGATATAGATGAGGAAATATATAAAGTAATAGGTAGTGAATGGGACGGATGAACGATTATAGTAAATAATGGTTGGATCACAGCGACGATGCTGAGTGATTACTTGAAAAAGTATGTATTTTAAAAATTTCTCTTTGCTTATATATATATAGGGTAATAAATATAAGTATATAAGAATATATATGTAAAAAATATTTTATGATAAAATAATAGTAAAAAATCTATATTATAGGATATAATATATATATATATATAAGTAATAAATTAAGTAGTATATATAAGTCCTAGTGCCACGGGAAGTCGTGACTCGGGGAGTTTCATATAAACACGCCTAGTTCTAATAATATGAATGTTGTTTCAAATCTAGAAAATATGAATTGAAATCTATAGTTATTCTGAGCATAAATACTGTAAGAAATTTTGAATAAATAATGTGTTTTGTGAATATAGGAGCATAAAACCTTGGTATCACGTTTACGCTACATGAAGGAAAATAATCGAATATGCGGAGAAGCATGATCACTCCGCTTTACTAAAAAAAACGTATTGAATGTGTAGTAAATACTCATATAAATTTGTTGAAAAGAGATGGGGGGGTGAACATTCTTATATATTCATTCGCGTAAATAAAAAATTAAATAATAAAAACTAGAGGTAACACCTTCATTTAAAAAAATTTTTCTTTTGCATCATTTAATTTGCTTTTTCACTTGGGCCTCCTCCAAGGGTCTCTTAGACAACCGCTTTGATCGATTGGAAACTATCATATGCTCAAATAGAGTCAGGAAAACATAGAATGGATTACCCATAATATGTGCTGAATGTACCATTTTTACTACCCCACTCGGGCTACAGGGTACCAGATACACTCAATGACTCATGTCGTAGACACAATATGGACTTTCTGTCTTTTCTTCGTCTCTCGTCTGGCCTTGGCACGCAGGCTATTGAGCTGTTTCTTTCACACCCTGCTCCGAGTGACAAACGGCTTCCGACTCCGGTTGGATAGCATTTTCCGTCCCGTCATATTAAGACTTCTGTACCTCTTTTTCATTTCCTTGTCTTAGTGATTGTTCTACTAGTTTCCCTTCCCTATGTCCTTCTCCTGTCTATGCACTCTGTGCTTTCTCTTCAGCTGGGACCTGCCCCTGCAATGATGATCCTCAACTCAATGGGGGTACAAACAACCCCCAAAATTCGTGAATCAATTCCTTTAAAACATATTAGAAACGACGGCAATGCCTCTATGTGCTTGATCAAATCCAGTCCTGCTCGTCCTTAGCTCTGGGGTCATTCTCCGCACTTAATGAGACGCAACTACTCCCTCCTTCATTTCTCTTCTAATCACTCACCAAATTTCAACCTCTACCTTTTCCAGGTTCGCAGACTCTCTAAACATAGGGGTAGACACAGTTCAATTGAAACTGAGGAAAAAATATAAAAAAGTTGTAGCTATAGGCATAGAAAAAAAAGGGTAGGGGGCAATACGAATACTAAACCATGTAGGGATGCTCGATCCTGTTATAAACCCCGGGGAACGGCTCGGCATACCAAAATACATACTCAAACCACACTAAACTCAGTTTATTCTTGACTATGGAGTGTCCACACAACTATCACAAAGTGCACTAGAAAATAGGGGCGGTCTACTAACGCATACTAGAAGACTCGATCCCGTATATAACCACGGGAAAATCGATTCCTATACCGTAAAGACATAGGGAGAATCCAAACTGGGCCAACTTCGTCCTCTTCGGCTCTCTCTCCAATCTCTCTCTCTGCTCCTTTCCTCTCTCTCGTCTCTACTTCCGGCTCTCTCGCTCTCGCGGTCTGTTCGCGCGTCTTCTGCTGTCTCTCCTCTGCCGCCTCTCTGCGGTTCCTCGGTCTCTCTCTGGTGCTCTCCGTCTCGTCGTCTCTCGCTCTCTCTCTCTCTCGTCTCCTCTCTCTGGCTCGTCTCTATCTCTCGGTCTTCTCGGTCGGTCTCGGTCTCGGGCGGTCGGTCGGGTCGTTCGGTCGGGGGGGTGGCGTGCGGCGTCCGTGTCGCAGGTCTCCTGTTCGTTCTTGCTCGGGTCGTTGGCGTCGGTCTCGTCTCTCGGGTCTTCGGGGGTCGGCGCGCTCGGGGTTCTCGTTCCGGTCTTCGTCTTCGGTCGGGTCGCGGGGTCTCCGTCGTCCGTCTCGTGGGGGGGTGCGGGAGTTCGGGTCGGGTCGTGTTGGCGGTGGGGGGTCGCGTCGTCTCTCTCGGCTCTGGGTCCGGTCGGGGGTCTCTCTCTCTTATCGTCTCTGCCGTTTTCTCTCTTCTCTCCTCCTCTCTCCTCTCTTCTCTCTTCTCTTCTCTCTCATCTCTCTCTCTACTCCTCTCTCTCTCTCTCTCCTCTCCTCTCTTCTCTCTCTCCTCTCTCTCTCTCTTCTTCTCTCTCTTCTCTCTCGCTCTCTCTCTCGTCTCTCTCTCTCTTCTCATCTCTCTCTCCTCCTCCCTCTCTCTCTTCTCTCTTCTTCCTCTCCTCTCCTCCTCTGTCTCCCTTTCTCCTCTCTCTCTCTTCTCTCTCATTCCTACTCTCTCCTCCCATCCTATATCTCCTCTTCTCATCTCTCTCTCTCTCTCTCTCTATACTATAATATATTATATTATATATATATATATATTAATATAAATATAATATATAATATAAATATATATAAATATTTATATATAATAGCGTATATAATATTATATACGTATATAAAATATCGATATCATATATTATAAAACCCGAACCAGATCGACCTTTGAAAAGATGATTGTTCCATCTAGGTAAGAAGTGATCACCTTTGGGGTAGAGAGGTATCATCTTTGTAAAAAATGACAAAGACTTGATCATCTTTTACTACCCCAAGCAAGGGTTAAAAAGTATCACCCCCACACCACCATACTTTAGGAAGGGATAGCCTTGGCTTCCATTGGGCTAGATAGCTAATACCCCATACATCACGTTTTACCCCCAGTCGGTTCGTTTGGTACTGATACCTCCCTTAAATACAATAAAATTAAACACTAGGTAACTTTGAGTCCGAAAAGTGATCATTCACCTCACATTGCTATTTCATTGTAATGGGAAAAAGAATGTTTTTTTTACATTTTCTAAATCCAAAGATTGGACTATAACCATATACTTACTTGTCCAAAATCTTCATTACTCAATTAATTATAAAGTGATCATCTTTACCACTTTCGCCTGATCACAACTGTCCCCACGCACTAGTGCTGCAGCGAAGTCGTACCAATCATAAAAAATTCTTGGTCTAAATATAAGTTTTTTAAGAAAATCTGACAAAATGTAGAATACATAGTAGTCTGCAAAATATCCTGTATGGAGTTTATCAAAATAATGTTGTGAATGTTAGACAAAACACCTGGATCATTCTACCCCCACATGGGAAAAGGAAATCACTGTGTAAAATATGATCAACCCTTTACTTCAAAAAAATGGCATAATACCTATCTAAAATAATATAAATTTGTAAAATAAATGATTTGTTATTTAAATACAAAATAAATAATATACGCCTAGAAAAAATATAAAATAAAATAAAGTACATACCTCTAAAAATATTTTTTTTTTTTTTTTTTTTGCTTCATCTTAACTTTAATTGGGGAAGGGGAAGTTGTTTTTTAGTGCTTTAGAACACTATATCATTGAAGTATAGTATTGATTTTCTAATGCAAGGAATTTCAGGGCCATAGAAGATGTATTTTTTTTTGTACAATTTCTGTATCTTGGTTATCTTTCCAACTCCAATCAGCAGGATCACTAGCAATTACATTTTTCTTTAAGAACTTCATTTCAACCTCAGAAATGTCTCCCTCTGCATCAGGACGGAACAACTTTTGGACTTTTCCCCAATAATAGGTTAATATTGGATCCTCATAGTAAACAGCATAATATTTATTTTCTGAATCATCTGTTTTTTGGGGAGGTAAATATTCCTTTGTTCTCTATTGTTTATCGAATCTTTCTTCGGATTCACTATTATCACTAAATCTTTCCTCACTATATTCACTTATGCTATCTGACAATGACACTTCCTCAGAATCTGAAGTGCTTTCCTCAATCTGTTTTTTCATCTGCCTCTTTGTACAAGATTTTTCAGTTGGTTTTGTTTAAGGCCTTCCTCTTCCTCTTCCACCTTTTGCAGACTTTTGTAATTCTCTTTCTTTTATACTTGCTGCTATGTCATCATTTGTGATAACAAGTGATTTGGTTTGCACCGCTCTCCTAGATTTTGGTTTTTCATCTGGTACTCTTCCTCTAGCGTGTAACACTTCTTCAATGCTCCTCTGTTTTTGTATTGATCTAATGATTGTTTCATTATTAAGACATCGCCTGCGTATTTCATTAATTAGAACTTCAAGTGGTACATTTTTCACATATTCACTATGAGGCACATCCTTAGATGTTCCTGGTAATTGAATTTCTTCTGATACTGACAAATCTTTCCTCCCACAGGATGTTGGTGTGGATGGTATAAGAGAGTTAAATGATTGTTCTTCAGATGTTTCATTACCTTCTGCACCTCCCTCTTCACCTTAACTGGACAATCATTGGATTTCCTTCATTTTCAACTGCTTGCTCTGTCACTTCATTTCCTTCACACTCAACTGTCTCTGGTCTTCCATCTATTCTTTATACTGTAACTGTAATGTCTTTAAAATCTGGTGAGTTGTTAGAGGTTAATGGTGGGCCTTTATCCACCCATGTGTGGTATGTTTATAGTTTAATCGGGTCTAACCTACTAATATCATACATGTCTCTATATATAGGAAATATACCTGTTGACTTAAACCACTTTTAATGTTATCTGCTGATAGGCCTAATCTAAAAATTTTACATAAAATATTTGTGAAGACATCTTTTTCTTAAAGGTACATTAGAACTGGTTTGGTGGCCATAACTTGTTAGCTCAGTATCTTCTCATTTTCAATGGAGCAAAGCAAGTCATATCTAAAGGTTGGAGAAAATCAGTGCAGTGTGATTGCATTTTCAAAATTCCAATGCTTTCTTTAATTGTCAGCTCTATAGTTTTGACACTAGTATGACTTAAATGTCCATCTAATATATATAACTAATAAAGGCCAAACATCTTTGGTTCTTATTGGAAGTTGCCTATAAAAGTTTTCAAAAATATCTGCAGTCATCCACCCAGATTCTGATGCAGAGTACAATGTACCATCAAGCATGTCTTCTCCGCTTTCTACCCAAGATTCCAATGCCCATTTTTCTTTGAAAATTTGTACAATATAGTGCCAATACAGATCCAATACACGATATACTTTCTCTACTGCACCTGCAGTTATCTGTATTGTTTGGTGTCCAGTAGTTCTCATGATATTCCATTTTGAAGGGGTCTAATAAGAATCCTGTTTGATCAATGTCTCATATGCATTCTGTCCCATTTCCAATTCCAATTTCTTTAATAACTTTTTACAGTGTACCATAAAAATTATAAATCACGAACGGATCTGATAACTCTTCCTCCTTGCAATATCTCATGGTGTTCCCTTCTCAACTCAAGTTGTGTCTTTCATAAAATTTTTGCCCCATTCAATACCAGCAGATACTTAAATTTTGGCAATATTGTTAGCTGTAATATAATCATGAAGATGTGTCGGAATTCTTCAACAGTTGGTCAAGCCCCAATTTTTCCAATCCGTTTACAGTGTCACAAGTTTTTCCCACCTTCTGAATTGAATGTTTCTCCCCTTCCTGAATGGTGTAGATTCCTCATAGATTTCTTGCGGACAACAATTTATCGCATAAACCCATATAGAAAGTTGTGCATCTTCTGTTTCTTAGATATTTACCTTCTATGCCGCTAATGCCAATTGTAACGTGTTTGTAAAAAAAATTTCTTTTCATATGCAAGGCATGTTATTTAATTTGACTGTAAAACTTATCTAAAATTTTCCTGTTAAAAGAACGAAAAACCACATATAAACACTGAAGATACCGTGTATATATATCATAATAATATATATATATATATATAAAATATATAATAATATAATATATAATATATATATATATAATATATATAATAATATATATAAATATATATATACGTATATCATATCATAAATATCAAAATTTATCCAAACTGGAATTATTGGGGGGAAAGAAAATCAGCTAGGGTAATAAGATCTACCTTTGGGTTAAAAATGCTCAAATATCCTATCATCTTTTTCCCCATGCAAGGGGTAAATGTGACCCCTCCCCCATACTTAGAGAGAAGGGAACTGCTTCCATTGCAATAGCGAACCCACTGATCCACGTTACCCCACAGTTCTGTACTGATACCTTAATAAATAGCAAAATTAAAAACTTGAGGGTGAACTTTGAGTCGAAAGTATCATTACACCCAAAATGAGAGCAATGAAGGGAAAAAGAATGTTTTACATTTTCTAATCTAAAGTATAGGAACTTTAATCATATACTACTGTCAAAAATCTCAATTCTTCATATTAATAAGACGATGAATCATCTTTTTCCCCATTTCGCCTGTCACGACTCCCCCCGCGGCCACTATAATATAATATATACTATATATATATATATATTATAATAAAATAATAATATATATATATATATATATATATAAATATTATATATACTATATATCAAGGCTATAGATCTGTTTCTCTTCCACCCCCAAAAATTATTTTGGCTCCAGCAATTTTTGATCTTAGAGTACTTAATAATAATAATAAAATAATAGAAACTGGAAGAGTCACTAATAACGAAAAAGAAAAAGACAATAAATAAAATTTCATTACTGAAAGTCACGTGTCCTTTACGACTCAAGACTCCACGCAAGGACCTAGTTCAATCCTCCCGTAGCCCAGTTGAAGTTTAATCTTCCTGGGGTAAAATAAAACCGATGCGAGCACGTTGTGTGAGTTGGTTTGGGATAGCTGCCTTAAAGTTCAATTCCTGTAGCCTCTCGGTGTTACCCTCGAAAAGGTACTAAACACTCAAAGAAAAGGCTGTTTGTACCTCATAAAAAAATAATAATAAAATAAAAAATAATAATCATAATATTTCCATGAAAGTGAAAAATATTATTAATGAAATGAGGAGACATGTTTGTGTCCTTAACGATTTCTTAGGTCAAGTGCCTGTTCCTCATACATGTATAAAATTAGACCAGGACCTAAATAACTTTCCAATTTGCAGATGATAACAAATGCTAACCTCGTAAGGAAAATTTGAGGATTATAAAAAAAGATAGAGGGGAGCTTAATTGTGAGGATGACAGTTCATCCTCTCAACAAATCCGTTCTCCACATAATCTAGTTCTATCGTGCCTGTCTCTGGCCATTCAGGCTAGTGACAGTGCATCGGGGGTGGAAAAATTTCGTTCTCCTATCACTCTCACTAATTTCATCAGGCTAGAATCGTGCAGGGATACTCTCACGGCAAAGCGGGCCTTTATCACAACGAACAGTGCGCTTGCCCCAATTCCTCTAACACTCAACCCGACGATTCTGGGTCATTCCTCTTCCTAAACTCCTCGCGTCCTCACAGTTCCTATCCTTTGCCCGTATTACATTTGATCTGTCATGGCCCCTAAATCTATGAATCGAATGTTTAGAGCTGGGTGGCTGCAATGCTTTCTCTCCCCAGTCTGAGGCAGTGTGCTCAGTGCCATCCCACCCTCCGTTTAATCTAATACTCTCTTTGTCTCAATACTACACCTTCCCTCAGTGTGGAACTCGGCACATGTCCAAACCTATCCGTAAAAAGAATCTAACTATCGCCCATAGCTCTCACTGTATTCTATCTAATCTTTGAACACCCTTCCAACTCTCACTCTAATCATCTTGAAACTCATCGATCGTCATTACGCTTTCCGCCGCCGAGTCACTAGCGATATACTTTCACTATCTAACCGATTTATGGTTTTCCCGCTCTTAGAACTGCGGGGAAACTTGTGTGGTGCGCTTGACATATACGAAACATTTGATCGAGTATGGGACGCGTCGCTGCGCTCTTCAAACTCCCCTCCTTTGGATCCCATTTCTAACTGTCTACTATGTCTAGCTGCTTCCGATCGCTCATGCTGGCTTTGTTGATTGGGGCGACTTCTTTTCAAAGTCAATAAAGTGTGTGTGTACCTTTTAGATACATTACTTTATTGCTATTTTTATATCTCTCACCTGCACCTCTAACTCCATCTATGTATTACGATGACTCGACCCTTCATTCTCAACTCATATTGCTCCCTCTTTTACTCTAGAATTGCCTCCTTCTTAGATCTTCTGAACCTTTCTCACTGATCTGGAAGGGTCGTCTAACCTTGTGAAATTCAATTCTTTAAAAACCCAACTCTACAAATCTCTCTAAACACTTCTAAATTTCCTATCTCTTTCGACTGGGGGTCTCTCGTCTCTCCTGTT
Organism: Trachelipus rathkii; assembly: GCA_015478945.1. Taxonomy (NCBI): domain Eukaryota; kingdom Metazoa; phylum Arthropoda; class Malacostraca; order Isopoda; family Trachelipodidae; genus Trachelipus; species Trachelipus rathkii. The sequence goes on along the minus strand of JABUQX010089640.1, from coordinate 1,237 downwards.
ACAATATAAACATCCCCTTATCACTAACAAAAAAAATGTCTTGGAAACTCATATCACACGTTGCTAGGGCCCTCATAAAACTGGAATCGTTCAGGGTTGCGGATAGAGTCGAGTCGCGGAGTCCCGGAGTCGTAGTTTTGAAGAGGTGAGCTCGGAGATCAGTAACTTGAAGAGTGCCAGTCGCAGTCGATCGTAATTTCAAAGAGGTCGAGTCGAGTCGAGTTGTACTTTCAAGATAGAGTTGGAGTCGAAAATTTATAACTGTATAAAATAAAATGTGACTCTGAATACTTCCTCCCTTCATGCAAGTTTATTACTTTCGAACTTCCAACATCATAAAATGTAATCATATTCTCCAGAGACAAGTTTAAAACCCATGTTTCAATTTGGATTATATTCTAAATAAATCACACTTGACCTATCCGCATCTATGTTAAATACTGAAGAATAAAAGACCCATGGTACGAAGAGAAAACGTCTCCTCATTGACAAGACAAATTAACTACTGTGTTATATTGATCTAATCTACAGGGTAAGCTTAACTGAAGAACAACAACAAAAAACAAATCTGCAACTTGCAAATGCCATTTGTATAAGTTCAAGAATCAAGAAGAAAAGATACACTGAACGATTGAGAGAAAGGGAGGGGGAGAAACGAATAAACTACAACTTCTCAGTACACCTCTCAAAATCTTCAGAAAGTCAGAAAGATTATATGAAAAGCTTCTATGATATTGAAGAGCTCAGTCGAAAGCGTTGATTGCTCCAAGAAAAGGTCAAGGTCCTTCTAATCCTTTGTACACAAATTCCATAAAACTTTAAATAAAATTCTTGCTGCACCGAAAGAACGTTGAAAAATTTTGTACTTCGAAAGCATCAAAGACATTACGAGTAGAAATATTCGAGAAATGCTGTTACGCTCTAGTCCTCCACAGCAAAGTTATTCGTGGAACCGCTTTATCTACCCGCAACATTAAATGCAGACCAATTAGAACAATTCTATAATATCCTGTTTCAACAGATCTATTTTAAGAAACTAATCTCGACTATTAGATGACACTAGATTAAGTTCATGTAACTAAGTATGTAGTAGCTTATATATATATATAATAGTATATATAGAATTATATATATATATATATAAATCTATTATATATATAATAAATATATATATATAAATTCCTAATATATTATATATAAATATAATATATATATATAATATAATATAATATTATAA
>JABUQX010089639.1:25000-90039 GCA_015478945.1 Trachelipus rathkii | reverse complement strand
TCTTTCATCAGCAGCAGGAAGTCCTGCATTTCTTATCTGTAAATATCATGACGAAATATAAGTTCATATTTGGAGCCTATAGGAATTATTCATCAAACTAAAGTAATAAATTTTTGATGACGTTCATTGTCACATAGAAAAATTTTAAATCATTTTTAAAAACTGATGGAATTGAATATTGCAGTCTCTTTTTAAAGGCAATTTTCTTAAAAATCTAAGAATGTTTTGCAAGATTTTTTATTTCCAAGGGCAGTATCCAAAGGAAATTCCCAGCCTTAAGGGACATCAAAAGTGTCTTGGCTGAGGATTTGCTTCACGAGTTGCCTCCATTTATAACTTTATCTTGATTCTCTCATTTCATCTCTTGAGTTTCAAATTTTCGGAAAACAATATAACATCGACCTTTCCTTGCATTTTGCACGCAGTTAGAACAAGAAAATTAATCAAATCCGAATAAAAAAAAAATGAACTCATTATAACTGAATATAATATAGACAACCTAATTGGTGAGCAGAATCTTTGTTTAATTTCTGAAATGATTCAGATAGGGAACAATAGATGAGAAAATTGAGTTACAGCCCATTTACTACAAAATTTCATTATACATTTTTCCCAACAGTTCAACAAGCTATCAAAGTTACTTTCCACACTTCATCAACTACTTGTGCAATTTTAAAGGTCGTTTAGTACCTTACGATGTTAAAACGTGGCTGAGGTCTACTGTTTCCAACGAAAGATTAAATGGGGCTATGTTAACCAGGCATTCGCGGGGGAAACGTTTCACGTTAAAAACATCATTTGATAGAAGATATTATAACTGATTTTAGAAAGAAAAAAAGAAATATAAGATATCTTATTTTCATGCTAAAAAGGAAACACTCTTTAGATAATATAAGACTTCTTACTATTTACTCATTTGAAATAAAACTTTTCTGTTAAATTTATGAAATAATTATATAATATTGGGGCTGTGTAATTATCATTTCTTATTATATTCAAACCTTTGAAAAACACTGCTTACTATAAGATTTATATATATTATATTATATAATATTACTATATATATATATATATATATATATATATATATATATTTGTATATATTATATATATACTTATATTATATATTATATATATATATATAAATATATTATATTAATATAATATATAATTATATATATATAATATAATAAATATATATATACTATATACCTATTAATTATAATTTATATATATATTATATATATAATATAATATATATATATATATATATATATATATATATATATATATATGATATATATATATATTATATATATACTATATATATATATATATATATATATATAAATATAATATATATATATTAATATATATATATAATATATAATATATATATATATATATATATAATTATATATAATATATATATTATATATATATATTATATATATCTATAATATATATATATATATAATATTATATATATATTATATTATATATTATATATATATATAATATATATAGTAGGTATGTAGCCATCTGAGCGTGGGCAGCCATATTTTCGATATGACAGGAAATAGAGATTATTTGCTTCAAACTTGGAATATAATCGTATATATGGGTTAAGCTCGAAACAGGGTAAATTTCAAGTCTCTTAGGATGTATATAGAGGGGGGGTCGCCCCGAGGGTCGACGTGAATTTTCACTACGCCCTTGTTTCGGGTTCATGCGGTGAGATTAGCCCAAATGGAAAACCACCGTGGAGGTCAGATAGACTCGAAGGTCTGTCTGACGGACAGACACAGACCGGAAGGTCTGTGTTGTCTGTTTGTTGTTTGTCTGTTTTTGTATTATTAATTTATTATTATTATTACGTCAGATATTTCATCTTTAAGGGATCACTTCCGAGTTGTTTTTTAACCCCTTCTGCGTGTCCTTCAGCGTCGGTTCAGCCTCTGCACGCACCGCACCGCACCGCACGCACCGCACGCACCGCACCGCACCGCACCGCCACCGCACCGCACCGCATTGCTCCGTTTCGCACCACTCTCTGGCTAGAGTTTGAGACAGGTACTGCTTCTGTCAAACTTGACCCCGTTTTGGATAAACCGTAACCTCGTTGTTAGACGAAGTTACGTCCCCAAGGGTCCTCCCCCCAAAGGGGGGCCCACCCCCATTAAAAATCGAAGTGTTCGTAGAAGGCTGAAATTTGGTGAGAGGATTCGAGTGTAATTTCTAGAAATAATTGGTATAGGAATCTGATGAGGGCTCGGGCACTGGTCTGAGTCACTGCGGTGCCGAGTTAAATAAAAACAGTGGTATAAACAACAATATTGGTGTGCTTATGATATGTTATTGGGTCTGTAGATTACCGAAAATTAATGATTTCAGAAACCATCAAGAAAAAAAAAATAAAAAAAAAAATAAATATAATATAAATTAAATTAAAATTCTTACTCCTTTTTATGTTATAACTTAAAAAACGTATTTTTACATACCCTAAAGGCGTAAATCAGTAAATCAACCCACAGTCCAAGCACCTTCCTGTCCAGTCGTGATCTATTGATCTATTGATTATTGATCTTATTGATCTATTGATCATTGATCTATTGATTAGGTAAATTTTTACTAAAATTGTAACGTTCTACATACCCTAAATCAGTAAAATCAAATCACAAACCAAGCACCCTCCTGTCCAGTCGTTGACTATGATTCTATTGTCTATTGCATCTATTGATCTATTGGATTAGGTCAATTTTTTACTAATTGTGTCAATGTTTTACATACCCTAAATCAGTAAATCCATATAAATCATGCCACCCATCCCTACCATCCTGTCCAATCAAGATCTATTGATCTATTGATCTATTGATCTATGATTAAGGTAAATTTTTTACTAAAATTGTAAAGTTTATCTACCCTAAATCAGTAAATCAGTAAATCACCCACCATCAAGCCACCATCCTGTCCAGTCGTGATCTATGATCTATTGATCTATTGATTCAAGTCAATTTTTACTAAAATTGTAACGTTTTACCAACCCTTAATTCAGTAAAGCAGTAAATCAAACCACCATCCAGCCACCCTTCCTGTCCATTCTTGATCTATTTCGATCTAACTATCTATTGATTCAAGTCAACATTCGGTATCATTTTGGATAAACATAACATTAAAATCAAGTTCTTTATACTAAGAAAGATCATATATGTTGACGTAACAAAAGTTTCCACATTAATAAAGCTTACTGTAGCATTTTCATCTGAACTATTGTTATGCACAACGACAAACCTAAACACCATACGTACGAATAAATGGGTTACCGTTACAAAGTTCCATACTTAACACCAATAAAGTAAAGAAACTAACAATTCATACAAAAACGTAACCTATTCACACCTTGTTCAAGCATGTTCTCTAACCATATAATGTTAATTTTTACATTTAAACATGGTAAATTTACTAAAATTTATCACTACCTTGTGTAATTATATACAGAGCAGGCGGAAAAGTATGCATTTCGTCACAAAGATTTTAACATTAATAAAGCCAACATAGCAATTACCAGACTAAGAATATAATATTACAACGCCAAACCTAACACCACTTAAGCAAGAATAAACTGCTAACGATAACAAAGTGTCCAAACTTATACAGTAAAAGTAACTAACAATTGCATACTCAAAAAAACATTTTTTCCCATTCACACTTTTCAAACATATCACCAACATGGCAATATTAATTTACATTAACATAGTAATATTACCAAAAATTTATCATAACCCTACCTAACCATCATAATACCTAACTGTAAGACAAACAAAGTAAAGTTTTCCCTCAGTAGAGCTAAACTATGAACATACATACTTAACAAACAACAACCAGACGAATAAACAACCTTTCATTAACAACTTATTCAATAAAGCGAACAAACGAGGAAGTTAAACCCAAATAGTTGCAAACATAACAAGTTTTATCCAAAATTAAACATAAATAATACAAAGTTTTATCCAAACATAACATAAAATAAGTCCTTTTATTTAAAATATCATAGTAAAGTTGAAAAGTTTACCGAGAATTTTAAAGCTGTAATCAGTAAATCAACCACCCCGAACCCTCCCCGCCCCTCCCTTACCCATCTCCGTCCATACCTTTTGTGATCTTTTCGTCTAATGGAGCCAGGTCAATATAAAGAGTACCATTCGAATAAAACATAGTACAAAAATAAGTTCTTTATATTACTAACCATCGAATATATTGCTAAAGTAAACATTGCTTTTCACATTTAATAAAGCTACATAGCTTACCAGGACTAAGAATATAGATGCACATGACAAAACCTAACACCCTTACGCTCCGAATAAAACTACTAACATTAACAAAAGTTCATACTTAACACACTAAAGTACCTAGCACAGCGTACAAAACGTAACCGTATTCACACTTTTTCAAAACATATCTCTAACTATTAATTTGTATTTTACATTAACACTAATGATTTACGTTGCATTTCGAATATCATTTCGGATAAGCATTTGAACAGTAAGCACAAAAATGATTCTTATATACTAAACAGCGAATATATGCTAACAGTAACAATGTTTTCACATTAATAAAGCCAACATAGCATTCATATGAACTAAGAAAATAATGTACAACGATTAATCTAAACACAACTTACGTACTAATAAACAGTTAACATTAACAAAGTTTCCACACTTAACACACCAGTAAGTAACTAGCATTGCACCCCTTACAAACGTAACCGTATGTAACCTATTCATACGTTTTCCAAGCATATCTGTAAATATTAACGTTAATTTTCATTGACACAGTGATATTTAAAAAAAAATTATCATAACATGTCTAATATCATACAGACCAACGAATAAACTGTAAACATAACAAAGTTTATCCAAACAAAACATAAAAATTAAGTCATTGAATAATAATATCACAGCAAATTGTAATAGTTTACAGATTTTAAAGCAGTTAAAATTCAGTTAAAATGCAAGCTATTCACCCCTCCCCACACCCCTTCCCACAGGGACCTTTTAATCTATGATTATTTGACTTCATGTCAGTAATTTCGAGTAATCAATTTCGACTAAAATTAACACAAAAATAAGTTTTTGTATACTAACTGTCGAATATTTAATACTAACGTACCAAAGTTTTTACATTAATAAAGCTAACATAACATAACCTGAACTCAGATATAATGTACAACGACAAAACCTTAACACACCATACGTACGAATAAACTACTAACATTAACAAAGTTCCTATACTTAACACACTAAAGTACCTACCATAGCGTATACAATAAACGTAACCTATTCACACGTTTTTCAAGCATATCTCTACCATATCATTGTTAATTTTTCAATTAGCACTCATTGAATATTACGTCGTCATTATACGAGTACATTTCGGATTAAACATAGCACAAAGATGAGTTCTGTTATTATATTATACTAACCAATCAGATATTATATGCTACTATACAATGTGTTCAATTATATAAAGCTAACAATAATAATCATTATGAACTATGAAAATAATGTATACAACTACCAAACTTAACACAACGTTATGCTACATAATTAAAAACAGTTAACATTAATCAAAGTTCTCACACTTACACCAGTTTAATAGAAACTATCATGCATAACAAAACGGTTAACCTATTTTTCCTTCTTTTTCCAAGCAATATCTCTACATTATAATTTATCAGTTATATATATTTTACATTGATAACATCTCAGTAATATTTTTAACAATAAAATATTTAATCTAATAATACTTAACAAAACTTATCATTATACAGACCAACAAATAACTGTAAACATAACAAAATTTTATCCAAACATAACATTAAATAACAAAATTATAATATATTTATTAGAATAATAATTATTTCATTAAGTAAGTGTAATAGTTTTAACTGATTTAAAGCAAGTATTAAAATCTCAGATAAATCACGTTTTAAACAAACCGTCTACCCTCATCACCCACCCGTTACACCAGCCATGTGGACCTTTATTTTTGGATATCACTATTATTCTATCTCGCTTCATGTCCATACTTTTCGGTGTGTAGTCTTTTTCGTGGCAATAATCACTATATTACATAAATAAGTTTCTTTATATACTATACCATCGAAATATTGTTACTATTCTCATGAAGCAAAGATTTTACAATTAATAAGCTAACATAAAACAAACACTGAACTAAGTAGTTGTAATGTTTAACAACGACCAAATCCATAAATACCATTATGTTCACGAATAACGTACTAAACTAACATTAAACAAATTTCCTGCATCTTTAAGAGCCTAGCTAAAGTAACCTAACTACTTTCGTAATATCTCTATATAAGGAACCTATTCCCACTTTTCAGCTATATTCTGGCTTATATCATGATTCGCACATGTTAATTTTACATTACTACATTCGTAATATTCTAACAGAAAAATAATTTAGACCAAATAATAGCCCTGCTCTATGTTCAGCATTACGGACAAACGAAAATATAATGCTTTGAACCTTGTTATACGCCGAGAATTTACATCAAAACTTCGTTAGTATTTCTCATTAAATTTTTCATTCATAACCTTTCGTTCTAAAGAAAACTATCAGATGCCCCCAACGGATAATGCAAAGACCAACAAGTTTCTATCCAAAAGTCCATTAACATAAAAATAATTGCACTCGTTTCAGAAGGATATGTTTAAATGGACATATTAACATCATAATTAATTTTAGATCTAATGAATAAAACGTTAGACCTAAGCAACTAATATCATCAGAGGAAAAAACCAATACTACTCTATATCATTCTCAGTAATATTCTTTAACCACTAGAAGCTCAATTCAAGCGTCTAAACACGTTCAACTTCATACGTCAGTTAAACACCGTACAAGGTCAAAAATTAACCTATGATCTTAACAAAAACTTTCTATAGTGTGTCTTCTGACTTTTATTTGCTCAGGTTTGTATTTTCACACGTTCATAGTACTAGTTTACGATAACGTAGCTCTAACTACGCAGAATAAACTAGCTCATTTCTCTAACGATAGATGAATTAATCATATATCGATAAAACAACATCAATATACTACTCCGAAGTAGAGAAATTCCTTAATGAGATGTAGTGGATCCCGTGAAAAGAGTGTGATATCTCGCGATGGGAGGATCACCTTTCCGAAGGGATAATATCGAATATTGCTCAGCGGGACTACCCCCTCGAAAGGACGGGGTACGACCATCAAGTCCTTTGGGCTGAGGGTGCCGCCAAAATAACCCGCTTACGATAATGAATCACATAATTAAATAATTAATTCAAACAGACAAACAATAACAATAACAGACTAAACACAGACCTGTAGTGATGCTTTGTGTTCTTTTCTCGTCAGACCAGACTACTTTACTCGGTTATTCTGTTATACTGACTTCCATGGTATTGTTTGATTTAGGTACCTAATGCGCTGCTTGCGTCGGCACCCTAGCAAACAAGGGCGTAAGCGCAAATTTCACGTTATGGACCCTTCTAAGTAGGGGGGCGACCCCCTCTTATATATATCCTAAAGATTAGGTAGCTGTTGGTTGCCAGGAAAAATTTATATAGATTATATTCCATTAAGTTTGATATAGCAATATATCTACTTATCTACTCATTCATATTCTCGGGAAATAGTATATTAGTTAGTATCTTATACCAAAACTTGTTTACAATCACTTTATTTATTATATTATTATAATAATATAAAATATATTAATAATAATATATTATATATATATAGTATATATAATTATATTAATATAATATATATTTTATATCTATATATATATATATAATTTACAGTATATTATATAATTATATAAATATATATATATTACACTATCTCAGCTATAAATCTGGCAGTAATTATAACTTAGGAGAATGGGAGGAAAAACCCAATGGATGGGAGTTAGCCCCAGCCCTATGATCCCTGGTATAGTATGAAAGTTATATAAAATATAATAACTGAATATAGTCACCGATGGCTAGTGTTTAAAAACCTAGTAGCAGTAATTGATACCTCCTTCCCTAGTGAGTAAATCGATCTCAGTAAACTCGTAATCTATGGCCTACCCCAGCTTGAAGAAGTGTTATGCGCAATGCTATTTATCAGCATGCCCGTACTGTTAGTATAATATAATACGTACATAATAACCCTTGGTAAGGGCCATCTCTCATATATATAGATTAAAATAAAAAGATGTGAGGTTCTCATTTACAAGGCTGAGATACATCGACTGATTACTATATATGGTATTAAATGCGTTGATAGATTCTACAATTATACTCTAAATATCGTTTATAAATTATCATCCAGTTTTGATAGATTATAGGGATCATATATACTATATAATATTATATAGGTATAATCATAAATAATATATTATTAATAATACTATATATTATATATATTGATATATATATATTATACGTTTTAATGAAAAGTAGATACTTAAAGGATATTATCTTAAGGGTGCCTCAAAATAATACATATACATTAATGTCAAAGGCTATATAGTACAAACGGATAACTATCTGAGCTCCCATAGAGAATGTCTTGTTTTGGTGAATTAGACGAGAGACATGGATACTGTAATATGACTTAGTCAAAAGTGCGATCGCATTAATTTGACCGCTAAAGAAATAGTGATAACACGCAAGGCTTCACATATGCTGAGAGCAGCGACGCTGGAAGACCACAGAGCTATAATTGAACTTTGCAGATTTTGGCGCCACTATAGAAAGAACACCTAACAGATTTGTATGTTATAGAGCGGATGAGATGGGAGTAATAACCTAAGTATTGTATATATATGTATATATATATTTATTAATATATTATTATATACTGGTAAGCTGATCTACTATTGCGTGCTCACATGATATACATGTATTACTTTGATATTGCTATAGTTGATATAGGTTATCTTACTTATTTTCTATAATACTATATTATTATCACGAGGTAAACCTTAAGTTTAAGATACTCTTATATATATATAATACTGTAGGTCTTATAAGTTGGTTATATTAGCAACCACATGATAATAGTTAGGCATAAGAATAGATACTATACTATTCTGAGATTTATATAATAATACTATTATCTATGCTTAGTATTAGGGTGAAATAACCATAGGCTTCACTACATCATATACATATTGTCAACAGATTTGACATACAACTGGCTATTGACCTATGGTGGGTACGTGCTCGATGCCTATAAAGCTCATCATAGCAGTGTGGTAATAAGTTCAGCCTTGATATAAACTAATTATCAACTCTAGTTTCATAGAGAATAGTATGGTAATTCTTATATAATATTTACTATTAAATACTCAATAAATAATGGTATTGATGGTTGTATAGAAAAAGGGCTCATTAATATACCTACTCACAATCATTCACATCAATATAGAACAAGTAAGGTCACTTATTAGATTACCTATAATTTATTATTTAAACTTAGTTGACTGCTTTTTAGCTACTACATCTATATAAGATTTATTACCATATATATATACTTATATTGAGATATGTAGTTTTAGTACGTATGCTAGTATATATATATATATATATATATATATATAGTATATAATATATATTATTTGGGTATATTCTATTATACTATCTTAAAGTGCTTTTAATATTGTGAGCCAATACCATTACAGCTTAATTAGTTTTATTAGTAATTCAAAGCTGAGTTGCATATCTAGCTGAATAATAGTAATTAGTGTCTTTATATATATATATATATTATATATTATATTATATATAATATATATTTCTATATATATGATGATATCGTATGTGTATATATATATTTTAAATTTAAGTAAAAGATATATAGATAATATCACCAAAGAGCTATATTATAACTGGAGCCTGCTTATTATTAATATAGGTGAATATACTAGTACCTAATTACAGGGTATGATGTAATAATATTAAACGGATCACATTCATATATATAAACATACTATATATTATAACAATTTCCATCTGATAACTACCTCTTAATTAATATGTAACTACCGTAATATTACAACTGTATCCCAAACTGACAAATACTCATATTCAAAGTTCTAGTATTAGATATAACACAGTTTGTCACTACATAATTAATCTAAATTATATTTATTATTTAGTCAATATTTTATAAATATAACATATATTTATTACTATATATATTATTAATAGTTGTTATATGTACGGTAGCCGGCAATCATGTGGACTCACTACCTGATAATGCGTATGAGAGATCTTCGAATACATACGCTCTCGTGCGGTCGATGAGGATCTACTTAGATCTATGAATTTGGACTCTACCGTCGTAGCTTTAGGAGAGCACAGTGCGAATATAGCGAATGAAGTTACTCCTTTAGAGAACGGATTATGATGTGTGAAGAATACTCTCGACACTCTGTAAGATGGATGTGGGAGATTAGATTTTGCGTGCGGGACAGGTCTGGATCCTCGTTAGATATGGTCTCTCTCGTAGCAGTGAAGGAATGCCTCTACAAAGGATGCTATTGGATGATCATGAATCACCAGAGTGCAGCTGCTAACTCAGATCCTTCTCACTACGGTTCTCAGTGTCGTACATATCGTACTGCTGGCGCATGTCGTCTCTCGTCGTCGCTCTCTCTCTAAGGTACTCTCTTTCTTGCGTAAATCGTATGTTCACCTATCTAACATATTCTGCGTGTAGCAGTACATTTGACAAGTAAGAAGAAAGGTAAGGAACAATAGTGCAGGAGATTATAGAGGGATATCGTCTCGAGATAGAGAGACATTGCGGCGCCGCCTGCCAGTGGTGTTATGAGAATTCACTATCCTTTGGTGAGAGGAAGTATATCAGATTGTTTACTTATTATTATTCATTATGTTAATTTATATTATTATTATTATATATTATATTAATTTATTATTTTTTATTATATATATATTATTTATTTATATTAATTTTAATATATTATTTATTTATATAATATATTATTTATTTATATAATTATTTATTATATATTATGTAATATTATTTTAATTTATATATGTATAATTTTATTAATTAATCTAATATTATTATATTAGTTATTATTATTATATTATTAATTTATTTTATTATATTATATTATTATTATTATTTAATTATTATTATATTATAATTATATTTATTTTATTATTATTTATAATATATTCATTATGTGATAATATTTTGATTTATTATTTCCTATCTTTCTTTATAATTTTATATATTATAATTTTCACTATTTATTATTCATTAATTATATTATACAGGTTTTAAGTAAAAATATTTAGTATATTTTTATATTTATTTAAAAACTTTCGCTATTATTAATACCGGGATCTATAACTCGTAGCTGAGATATATATTATATATATAATATATATATAGGATTATATATATACATATTTATTTACTTTTATTTTTATTTATTACATATAACCACCTATCTCGACTCTAATGGGCTCCATGAGCTCCTAATCTAGGATGAGGGGGATTGTATACTCCTATTATATAACGTCCCTGATAGCAGTGACGGAGCAAAGTCCCGAAGTGACGTAAGAACTTAAGCTCACATTTATTCCTCCTACATCTACCGATATTAGACACTCACGAAACGTTCAGTAATCGTCGGTTACAGAAATATAACTGAGGATTCATGTTCATGCTTGTGCTCACAGCTATTGTGGCTGTTTTGAGAGAGCTGCAATTTATACCTTTATAGACATAAAGCGATAACAAATACATACAAAGTCGCGTTCAAGCCTTGTTCGGCCTACTCTCTTCTACTTCATACTTCTCAGCAGCATGAAATTCTGTTACACGCTCTAATTTATATCAATTTCCGATACTGTCCTTACTCTCGGTCGGATTCTAACTAAGCCAATAACTTCTTGTACCTTAAGAAGAAAATATTAACGACGAATAAATACAAAAAATAAATACTCATAAATTTCAAGCAAGGGAGGTAAACGCAGGATAAAAGATGATTTAGGACTGTCAATTGAACTATTTCTCCAAAAACAAAGGTAAAGTTATAGTACTGCATGTTTTATATTATATATTTATATATATTGGATATATGAATCGCATTCATTCATGTTTTTTATTATGATTTATTTTTAAATCATCACTACAATCACATATATGAGGACCTATATTAATTGTTTAGAAAATTCGTCCCAAATTATAGAAACGCGATACAACAACATGCCTTACATTAATCAATTACTACAATACATAAAAAAATATAATAATTATAGGTAGAGTAATTATATTATATTCAATATATATTTATCTATATATATTATATATATATATAATATAATATATATACTTAATATATGATTTAATATATATATATATATTATCTAATATATATATTTATATTATATATATAATATATATAGTTATATAATATTAGTTAGTATAGATATAATATTATATATATACGGTAATATATTCGTTATATATTATATATATTAATTACTTATATTATATATATATATTATAATTACTATATATTATATTATATTATATATAATATATAATTATACTATTTATATAGAATATCTAATATATATATATATATATTAATATATATTAATATTATAATATAATATAATATTATCTAATATATTATATTTATATATATAATTAATATATATTTAATATATTATTCTATATATTACATATATCTTACTCAATCATATTTATCTAAATTAGCTTCCTATATATAGTGTTATCTCTCACTCGCAGGCTCATAATGTTACCATCACATTCATTTACATCTTCCCACAATTCTTATTTTCTATCTGCCATAGAAGACCTAGGTGTTCCTCTACTAAATTGCCTTTGAATCTCATTTAATGCCAGCCCATGGTTTAGTATCTCTCTTTTGTTTTTAGTGCGTTTGGGCGTATGTATTGGATCCTATCTCCCCGCTATTTCACGGTTTATATCCTGGGAATTTATGTTATTCTCTCTAGAGCTTTCATTTACCTCATGATGTATATACTATAGATGCATATCGGCTATATATTATTAGTTCTAACTCCTAGGTATATATCTAAATTTTCACCACTATTCATATCTTATAACTATTCCTATATTATTAATTTATACAAGTAATTCAGGTTAGTATCATCTATTTATGTTTAGTTTTATACCCCGTTTATATAGTGTATAAGTAATTATTATTACGTTATATATATTAGATTATTATATATTATATATTATTATTATAAATCACCATACTATATAATACATTCATATATCGGGTATTATTAGTATATATATGTATATTATATATATATTATATAATGTAGAAAATTGTATACTAGAAACCGGATTAATAATATTTAATTAATATTTATATATTTAATAGGTTGAATTATGATTATGCCTCAATGTTATTTATTTTTAAGTGTTCGTGTGCTTATATAGAGGTCACCTACCCTATAGTTGTGTGATCTCCCATTATTAAGGCGATAATTACTTTTATTATGTTTCTTATATAGATGGAGAGATATCAATAAGTTTTATAGCAAAACAGAATAATTATGTTATAATGATATTAATAATACAAGACTTAGGTCTCACTGTTATATGGAGACTGTGCAGTGCTCTCGGTTCTTACTTTGTTAGTATTATCTAGAGTGTATGTGAGATGTAAAACGCTCACTTTAGTCTTATCAGACTCATAACTATCATCATCTAAAATTTTGTTTATTTATTAATTTCTTCTTTATAATATTTTTTTTTATATTTGCCTAAAAAGTTACTAGTTATTTTAGTTAATTTAAATGATTATTGTCCCTTTATAAAACAATAAATTTAATATTAATTATTTAATATAATTTTATTTGCTTACGCCGTCTACGTGTTTATTAATATAGCTTTCTCCACGTATGTAACCCACGCTTTATTATTTAACAAATTGGTCGAAATACTAATTTTTAATATTAATATAATGTTTATTAGAATATAATGTCTTTAACATTTTATTTTTTATAAAATTCTAAAATATTTTAATATATTTTACATTACGTTTATTATATATATATTTTATATTTATACCTATATAAAGTTAGTCAGGTTGATGAGGCTAACAGGAGATACTCCATTGCACATGTACAAAATTTTATAACTTGCTCTACAATTTCAACGGTGTTTCGAAATTCTGGTCTCACAATATCTCTGTTCTTGTGGCCTCGAAATATATTTATACCCCAATACATCGCGGCTCTGACTCAGTCCTTGCTACATCTCTGCGTATCAATATTTTTAATAAATCAGAAAAGTTTTGGCATATTTATACGTCGATTATCTAAGGGTCTGCTTGTACATTATGTCCGATTTAGAACTCTCTTCCTCAGTGGTACTTATGTATCCGTGATAACTCGTTGAAGTATCGCGAGCTAAGTTAGCGGTAAATAATTACGTCTGTGGTGTCTCTCACGTATTAGGGACTTTCTTCATAACGGGGTGGATCCTGGCGCTGGTGTCGGTACATGCCGACGTTTTCTCGAAAATAGCGGTCTAGCTTCAGGTAAAGAAGTAAAGCGGAGATCATAATCTTTTCTTTTCTCGATCTTGCATAACTTCTGATTTTTTCTTGTCTTCTCAACTAGATTCTTGCGGTCCTTCACTCTAAGGTCTCTCTAACTCTCTTCTCCTAATGCTGTCTCGTACATTCAGATGTCTCGTGATCTCGCTAGTATCGTGTGGCATAAGGATCTCCCTTCCTTTTACTTTCGTCCTTCTGCTGCCGACTTACTACAATATCCTACGGATCTGTCTGCGGTCTCTCTCTCTTTCTTACTCTCTCTGACATCACATGCTACCTGTCATACATACAATACTCCCCTCTTGCTTTTTTCACTGTCTTGCTATATTTTTCTCTCGTGCTCTATGCCTTCTTTCTCTCATCTCTTCGTCATCGGAATACCCTCTTCCCAATAATACGTGCTCTCTTCTCTTACTCTCTCTCGCTGCAAAAAATCCAACATATAGTCCAACCACATTTTCTTAGCTCGCAAGTTTAGTTCAGCGCATAATTCATTCACAATCACTTCAAATTAACATCGGATTTCGTGACAAAGGTCTCCTCGTACTTTGTGCACAATGTCATCGTCTCCTTGTCTGCGGGTGCTAGGACTGTTATCAGCGCCAACTCCTCTGGCGTAAAGTTACAGCGTAGATATTATTCGCAGATTGAAAGAAGAAATATGAGAATGGGAGGATGAATTGAGATATTACTCTAAGCAGTGTGTTTGAGAAAGGGGAGATTAGTTTTGAACTACGAGGCCAGATAAACACCTCATTAGATTAAAAAATATGTTATATAGTTTGTACTCTTTAGGAAATGAGAAAAAGATGGAATATGATAGTCAAAACATATATACTACCTAATTTACGCAAAAACTTAGTTATTATAAAATTGAACCAACACTATCTTTTAGTTCGTATTTAATTAATGAGCTTGGTCTTACATAGTCTTACTCAACTCTCTGACTAATCGAGATTTTTGATAGGTAACTTTTACGGTAGAAAGTTATATGAAATAGTGATTTTGTATTAATTATTATTTTATTAGTATTATTATTAATTATTAATCTTATTTTATTTCTACCCATGTTATAATATTTTTTAATTTATATCATAAATATACTTTTAATAATATTCAATCTATTATTATTATTATATTATTATTATATTATTATTCATTTATAATTATTAATTTATTAATTAATTATTATTATTATTATTATTTATAATTTATTATTATTTTAGTTAATAGTAGTTAAGTTAATGATTTAGTAGTAAGTTATGATATGGTTAAGTTATATAAGTAGTAATAGTAGTAGTATGAGTAGTTGTAGTATATATATATAAGTAGTAGTAGTAGTTATATATATAAGTAGTAGCATACCCATTTTGGACACCGTAGCTCGTATTAGTAGAAGCCACTGATTACTATATTATCATATTGATTTTTTTTTATTTTTTTTTTTATTTTTTTTATATACAGAGAATTAAACTACCATCTCATATCACTCAGGTCAGTGAAAGCCCTTAATCATAGGAGGAGATTGTACTCTTTTAACGTCTCGAGCAGGACTCTCGGTAGCTAAGGCTCACGAATAGATCATAGAGATCAGACTCACATTTTCTCCCACCCGACCTCAGTTTGGCGAAACCTGGGACCCTCGCTATATTAGTTGGACGTAGTTGCATTAAACATGAGATAATCTCGGGCGCTTTTAATATTAAAATAAGCCTTATGACAGGTAGAAAAAATTACATATCCTCACGTAATTAGATTTCACATTAGAAAAATATATAGATTATAATTATACATATGTATAATTCTTATTACGCCATTTATACTGATATATAGTTAATATTATAATATACAGTATTAAACATATATATATTATATATATACAATATATATATATCTCAATACTTACTCATACACATATACATATATATATATTTATATACACACACATATATTAATCAATACACATATATCAACTCATATTAACACATATATATACATATATATATATATATATATATACATATTATATACATACATTATATACATAATACATATACACACATTTTATATATATACATAAAATATATACATTAATATTATTTATATATATACAATATAATATTATTATAATATATAATATATATAATATAGTATATTTAATATATAATATATATATATATATAGTATATTATATATAATTATATATATAAATAATATTTAAATTCTTTGATCTCTTAAACTCACCAAAATATATTCAAATTTTCTCTCCTCAATTATATTCACTTGTAGTTATATAATGATCACTAATTTAAGGCCAGTTCACTAACTCGTTTTAGTACTTTTCCTCTCCACTCATGGGTATAACTAGATAATTTGTTTGTTAACTATGGTGACTTTACTCAAGGATAGACGAGAAATTTCTCTCTCATATGAGATAGAAATGTAGGGCGGTTTTGTCAATGAAATATTGTGTGGGTTGTATATATATTCTATTAGTTAGAATGATTTTGTGTTTAATGATTAAAATATCTTACTTGAAATGCAATTATAGAATTTTTATGATTTTTTTGACATCATATTTTTTTGTGACTTGCACAACTTATTCGTCTATATACAGAACTAAGCTCAGAGGCTTCGGTCTCTCGTGATAGTGTGGCTTGACTGGCAAATTATTTTATATATATTTTTCAGGGACCTGTTATAACTTTGTCCAAAAAATCAATGAAAAAAATGATGCATTAAAAAATGTAGAAAAAGTCCTTGAGAAATCGTATGATCACTAATAATTATTAATTTTTTTGTAATAAATTCTCTCTTTAAATAATAATTCCGACTTCTCTAGAACCATTGCGGGTGCGCGCCTCGCTCTTCGCGTGAGCCTGTCTCAATATTGCAATGCCCTCTCCGCTCACTGTACCTCTGAGTCAGTACGAGTGGACCTCTGTTAATTCAAATTTATTTTAAAAATGTTGGTTAGCCCACGCTCTGTTACGCAAGACTCGCTCTGAGTAGACCATCCGGCGCGTTTATAGGAAGCTTTGCTATATGTAATTAAAGGATCAATTAGTCATCAATAGAACCTGTAAAGTCATCTTTACGTATTAGTTTAGTGAAAATAAAAATCGCAACTTTAAAATTTGTCGATAAATTTGGGAATTGGAAGTATGTAGTAAGATATATAAAATAAAGTTATACTCGTTAGAAAATTTCTGTAATAAGATTGAAGCTTTAATAAAATGCAATATGAGTACTCAAGTTAATTGAATTTAAATAAATATAGATTCCGATTAATAATAAATTCATAAATCTAATATTAAAATTGTTCCAAAAAGTTTTAGCAAAGTTTTCTTATTTAATAATTAAAATCCTTATCTTAAAAATTCCATGATTATTCTATCTATATTTTTCTTTTAATAATCTCTCAATAAGATAGTCTAGAGAAGTAACTCTATTAAAATGTAGATATTATGCGAGAGAAAGATATATGGATAGAGGACGTTCCGAAATATTGTACGTAGGTTTTTCTATAATACTAAAAAAATTTTTCTCACGGTTGTCGGGTGCGTGATGTTTTAGTTTTTTTTTTGAATGTACGCATTTTAATTATCTTGGATTCCATCCAAGCATCGTCTTAAGCTTTACCATTGCTTATAATAATAAAACTTTTCTAAATCGTCAAACAATTTCACATCGTATATTTTCTACCCTCCAATGTTCTGCTTACGATTCATGTTTAGTGATATTTAGTTCAATTTAGTCTTCTGGTGTAATAAATGTTTATTCTATTAAAAATTATATTATAGTAATTGTCCGCCTAAACTTGTTTTCACGGTGGTATATATATATATTTCAAATGTTAGTTTAGATATTATACTCATAGTCTATTTATATTTAAGACTCGATTGATGATATAGGTAGATTTACATATATAGATTTCAGATCGGCCCTTTTAAAATATTATTTCAATCCCTTTTCTTGTCCCTTCGAACACCCTTTTCCAGATATCTTATTCTTCAGACTCAAACTGACTTTGGATAGAATCATTCATGCTATTATCCGCTATAGTTAGTCTTTCAAATATCAGATCAAATTAAGTTTTTTCGTTTCAAATCTATCACTCAGTGCTACATGAGATCTTTCTCATCCTTTTTTAAGCTCACTTCAAACAATACACTAATAAGTCTAAAAAATTAATATACCTAACGAACCATCAAATCAATGGTATTCTATTATCTCTCACTAATTATGGCTATCGTATTACCAGCTATTATCATAATTCACTTAAATAATTATATTATTAATTTAACTATTATGTTATTATTTATTATTATTTATTATTATTATTATTATTATTAATTATTGTTATTATTTAATTTATATATTATACTAATTATATCATTTATTTACTTAATTTAATTTACTCTTATTTATTGATCATTATCATCATGCATTACACATTATATAACCTAATTTTAATATTTAATTTTAAAGTACCTAATAATATTTTCATTATAATTATATATATTTATCATTAATTATATAATTATTAATTATTATTATATATTTATACAGCTATTATATATATATTATATATTATAATTATTATTATTATTATTTTACTAATATTATTAATTAATTATTATTTAATATTTTTATTGATTCAACTTATTATATGAATTCATCTAAGTTAATTAAATTATTTTATTATATATTATTATTATTATTATTAATTAATTCATTATATTATCTCCTCATAATTATTATTATTATTATTTATTATTAGTTTTAATTATTTTTTTATAAAATAACGCAAAATTAATTTTTATTAATAACTATCATTATTATTATTATATAAAATTTTTTAATAGTAATAAATAATTATATTATTAATTTATGATTATTATATATTTTATTATATATTTATTATTATTCATTATTATTATTATATATTTATATAGTAGTTTGATATTTAATTATTATTTTTATTATTATTATTATTAATTATTAATCACTAATTATTATATATTTATTTAATATTTACTTAATTACTAATTATATTGATACTGGGGGAATCTGAGGCCTCGTATCGTTTATTAGGTACAGTACAGCATATATAGTAATTGGGTATTTGTGCTTTGAGTGGTGGATTTCCAGCCCCTTATGATTTAATATACTATAGAGGTCGCCTCAATAGTAAGTACTACTCTATTCACTCAAAATATGTGATTATATATATATATTATATATTAATATATATATGATGTAATGGTCAGAAGACGTTGTCATCCTATTCTCATTTACTTTATATTAAATACATATTTGAAGGTAAAAGCTCATACTTTTTGCACTGAGTCGTATTAAATTATTACTTGAATATAATTTAATATATATTAATGTGTCTACAAGATATCCTCTCTACATTCGAGCATTTTTTGTGATTGCTTTCACTCACAGTTAATTTTAATTATATATATTTGGCAAAATTTAAATTTATATAAAAAATAGGTATTTTTTTTTCTTTTTAATTGTAATAAATATAATAATAATAACCGTCAATACAAAAATAAATTACTCTTCATAAATTATTAACTTTGTATTTTCAATATATTATATTCAAATATGCGTGAACTCTTTTTTCTTTATAGATCCAATTCTATATTCTCCTCTCAGAATCTTCCTATCCATACCTAATATATGGTGTTTAACTCAATCATTTCTTCAGACTCATGCTAGCTTATTATCTCCTCGTTCTATTGTCATGTTTCTACTATTCTATTCAGTTATCTTCTCTCATCACCTTATACTATAAATATTTTCTGCTGATATAATTCCAATAGACAACGATTACTAACACAGCTTCTAATATTTGCTATTATATTTATATTTACTGTTTTATTATATGGTATATAATGATATACATATTAAGATTTAGATAGCTCAACATACGGGATAACCAGGTATACTTACTAATACATGCATACTCAACATATATGTATATTTTTATAGTTTTCTCCATCGTGTCGAGATTGTAGTCATATGACAGGTAATAGGTAATAAGGATAATGGAGGTAAAATTCTTTAAAAAGAAGTTCGGTTAAATAAAAATTAAAATACTTTATATTGAAAATGATCGTCGGATGATCAGAAAAATAATTATTCCAATTTTAAATAATAGTTTAATATTATATCAATATATTATATTAATAATTTTATCTCACATTACTGTAGTCTCTATATTACTTATATATATATATATATTATATATATATATTATATAGTAATTAATTAATATAGTATAATATATATATATATATTATATATATATATTATATTTAATATTATCTAATATATATATATATATATATATTATATTATATATAATGTTATAAGTATATATTAATTATTAATATTATATATATATATAATATAATATATGATATAATATATATATTATATTTATATATATTATAATAATATATATATAATTATTAATATATATTATATTATATATATTATATAATATATATATATATATATATATATATATATATATTATAATATAATATATATATTATATAATATATTTTATATATATATATATATATATATATATCTATAGTAATAATATATATATATATATATATATATATATATAGTATATATATAATATATATATATATATATATATATATATATTTAATATATATTAATATTATATATAATTATATAATCATATATTAATAAATATATATAATATTAGTGTAATTGGACATGATATATTCTCGTAAATTACGCTAATCCGCATTATTGCTTAACATCTCCACATTCCTATTAATTGACATCCGTCATCCTCTTTTGAAAAATTGAGTAATGTTTGTAGACGATGTTTTTCATACATTTTTGATTAAATGTAACATAATAAATATAACTAAATTATTTATTTATGCATCTTTATCTCATCTACTTTAAGATCCGAATCCGCATCCGCATCCAAATTTGACTATCCAGGTCCATCACTAATATAATATATATAGTATATATATATATAATATATATATATTTTATATTAATATATATATATTATTATTATATATATATATATTATATATATATGATATATATATATATTAATTATATATTAATATATGTATACTATTATATATATATATTATATTATATATATATAATATAATATATATATTATATATATTATATATTTATATTATATTATATATATATATTAGTTTTCGTTATATTTTAATTATTCTATATATAACTTGTAATAAAATTTAGAGACTCTCGGATAAAAAAAAATTGTAGAGATTAGTTTTATAAATTGATTTCGTAGTGATGTATGAGTAGGTAATAGTCTCAGTGCCTCACCTCGGTATACTACTGGTCTCTATAATATTATATATATATGATAATATATATATATATATATATATTAACTATATAATATATTAGTATTTATATTAATATATATATTAATATATATATAATATATATATATATATCATATATATAATATAATATATCTCTCAATTAAGTACGTTGGTGCGCTTTGTTTTAGAATAGCTCTCTAGGGTGTTGTGAGGGATTTATTATTTAATTTTTTTATTAGAAAAAAATCCAATTTTTGATTTTATTATTGATTTTATTTGTGAATTTTATTTTATTTTTTGATTAAATCTTATTGATTTTTTTGATTTTTTTTTTAGATTCGTGACGTCATTTCAAGAATTATTATATATATATATTATTAATATATTAATATTATATATTTAATCCCTTTATCACTTTTTATATGAGTTATGGTGTATTATTGATATAAACCTAACTAACTCCCTCCCTGATATGGGTAATTAAGATAGTATGTTAGGTTTAGGTTAACATAAACTCCTAGCTATTCTAAATACCATCAGGCGAGGGTGTTAGTTTTATTTTTTATTTTTTTATTTATTTTTTTTACTAGTTTACACGACATTTATTTCACGTAGCGCAGAGGTAACTCCTATTCAAGTAGGGGGACTTGTTATCATGCCTCACAGTAGAATGATATCACCCAATCCGTAGACGCCGTTAAATTTTAGCGCAAGGGGATTTCAATTTAGGGGGGGGTGGCAAAGATGAGTTAACAGTCGCAGGCTTTGATAGAGTGAAGGTCGAGTATTAAATCTCAGGCATGAGAAACACATAGTGAAGTAATGGATAAGGGAGTTCTTCAACATTAGAATACATGAATTAGGTGGCATTGAAGAAGGATAGCAGACCGCTCAGTAGATAATAAACCTGGTGTATTATAACGTTACTTACCAAATATCCACACAAAACTCATGTCGCCGACACAGCACTCCTATCTGCACTGAGGGCGGCGTAAAGGTGGTAGAGTACCATGACTTGAGTGACATATGTTACCTATCGGCACTGCTCGTCATGCTATATGGTACCAGATAGAAAGAGATAAAGCTCCAAACATCGCCGCTCGCGCAAAGATAGAGGTCAAGTTGTGATAAGTGGAAAAATACGGGAACGAGTTTTTATAAGTATATCTATTTAGGCTTTGACTCTGGAGGACCACTTGTCCATAAAAGCGGTACGTAGAAACCAGCAGCCCCCTCCAGATATGATAGTATAAGACTCTAATTAACTCCATACAAGGGCTTGATTAGATGGGTAGTGACTCCCTTGTATTTAATAGCGGTGTAAAGTTATTGTACTAGAGAAGAATAGTAATAAAAAGTCTCGCTCAGTCTAAACAGACTCTCTTACTAGATTATCTTTGAGGCCTCCAGCCTCCTTAGCCAACTCACGTTTATATGTGATATGTGAAGTGATTTCCAAGACATATTTTTGTTTTATTAATTGTTAATGTGCTATAAGAGATTGTTTTATTTGTACAACAGGAGAGACGAGTGAAGATAACCGTATCCGATATAAGATAGGTAAAATGATATGGAAGGTGTTTTGATAGAGAGGGAGATATTGTAGTAATAGTGTGAAAGTTATATTTATATTTTTGGAACAGAGATATTATCTCAGAATCCGTTCCACACAATGATATGAAGGTGAGCTAGATCAACTCGACCGGCGCTCGCGAGCGAGAGGATTCTTTACTCCTGAGGTACGACAAAGAGAGAACTAGTGCCTTATAGAAGGCACACAACTATTTTCAAGATTCCGCAGAAATGGCATTATATCGAGGAGCGCAAAAACACATAGGTTAAGAACAGAATTAGCTAAATAAAAGAATTTGGAGTGAAGATGAGATGTTTATCGAAAAGTCATCGGCATATTACGTGAATTTATGCTGACTACATCTCTCAGATGGACTAAGCTCTAGATGACGGAGTGATTCGATATTTATCTTGTTTATATACAGGGTAAGTAATACATAAGTAACCGCCGCACGCTAGTATGACAAGAAATCCCTGGTCATGGGGCAACGCCTACTACTAAATTGACAGAAGGAGATTCGAGATATGTTATTATATTCAGCCGCTAGATTTTAGGTGCGGCGCCAGTGCCCTCGCGTCGCTCACTCTCGAGCGCCCATTGAGAGAAAGGCTGAACATAAGTAAGCCTCAAGACAGCCGCAGCGTGCGCTGACAGAACCCCAATGAAAGGAATGTAGGAGTTTGTATTATAGGATGAATACAGTGGACGCGTTGCCATTACCCGGTCAAATTGCTTTATTGGGATATGTCATAGCGGCCACCACGCAAGTCTCTCGTTATGCTCCTTAAATTAGGCGGAAAAAGAAAACCTATAAATATCTCAAGTAACGATAGAAGTATATCCCAGTTTAAGACTACTATCGAGTATTACTCTCGCCTCAGAAAAGCCGAATGGCTCGATCGGTAAGATAAGTGAATTGAGATTTCCTCAAGTATATGATCTCTATGTAAGAAATGAAGAGATTGTAGGAAGTAGTTTTCATATAGATTATAGTAGAATACTACAATGTGATAGAGTATATTGAGCGCGATGTAGATGATACGCGCAAGGGATATCATCTGTGGGCGTGCTTTCTCCATTCACATCCCTATTGCAGAGTTAAAAAATTCCGAGGGGAATAATTTCTGGATTTTAAATAGCTGCGAGTTAGCTATGGTAATTCCTAACACTAGAGCGATAATAGTGATATTAGTTATTTGAAGACGGCTAGCAAGCAAATGGTGCTCAAGCCTTGAACCGATCCTCCGCGAGTTGGAGGACCCACGCAACTGGAAATGTAACACTGATCACTCTCAAAAAATACAACTTGAGAAAGCCGCATTCGATCCCCCGTCGTAGAATGTCCCGGTAGGTCAATGAGGGCCCCCTCACCCCCCAAAAACTTTATTTTATTTTATTAATTATCGACAATAACATATTTATTATTATAATTCAGGACCCCCCCTGCGGCCTATCTTTGACTGTCCCGTTTATCAATTAAATTTTAGTTATAATTTTTAAGCATATAATAATTTAACACTGTGTCAATTTAAAGATCAGATATCATATACATACGATCTTCAGGAGTCCATGCACTTGCCGAGTTCAATAATAGTACCAAAAATAAGTGATTAGTTTAGGACATTAATTAAGTGAACGTGAAGACGAACGTGAGGAGCTATTGTGTAAGGGAAGAGGAATGCAGAATCGTCCTAATGCCGAGTTCGAAATAAATAAGTCTAACTATATAATTAATAGAGAGAGACCAGAAGATTCTTCTCTGCTATGGTCTATAATTTTCTTTACAGAAAAGATGCTTAGTCACCATAGAAATCACAATTACAGAATCATGAAAATAAATGAAGGTACGTGTAAGAAAGGTAGGATTGGTAGCAGCACTTCAGTTAGCTCATAGATCACCAGTCAACCTCGTTTTTGCAAGAGGTCCAAGAAAATAGATTTATAATTTAAGATTAATGGATTGAGACGCAATAAGAGATTGGTACCCCTCTGCTAATGTTCCCAGCAACTTCATATAAGACTCGCAATACTTTACGCTTTTGAATTGGAAACATGATCTTTTTTAGACTGTCCCAGTCAGAATATTATAAATTAATTATAAACTTAAGTACTAGCCTCAAAATATATTAGGAACCCTTTAAATATAAGGGATTTGTAAAATGTTCACAGCGATCAATATCACCTCAAACATTAGAGATTATTTAACTTATAATGCCTGGGCAGTATTCTAGTAATAATCATAATCTGTGAAGAATACCTCGGCATAGGAGCCTTATCTATTGATGACATATCTCTGTTCACAGTCATACCATTGTTAGTAGGCACCTCGCCTAAAGAATAATAATTTAAGAAGCCACATGGGAGTCCCTCGCTGATGGCAGGGAATTTCTGTCCAGGTATAACTTCATAATAATAAGAAAATACTGAGGATAGAACCCGCTAGGTTTGCATCAAGTACGTTTTAAGACCTGGTTCCAACAATAAACTAACTCGGGTCTAATATAACTGATATAAATAGTCTCTCTATTGTGGCACGCATCTAGATAGTCCAGAGTCAAATTCTTCTTCTCTAGATAAAATAAGAATTAAGGTGAATAATAATATTTAATATACTAAGGTGTTTTATAATGTGTTCCTTTTAGCATATCATCGGGTAGTTTCGTATATATTAAGGAGCCGATTTGGGCTCATACACATAGTGCCTGTGTGTTACCCATCAGGCGAGTGATCCAACAAAAATTAATAAATCAAGAATAATAATCAGAAGCCGCATGGGCCTATCTAGATGTCCAGTCAACTCATAATTAATAATTAGAATAAATTATTCTTAAATTATTAATTATTATATGTTGACTGGGGACAGTCTTAGACTATGCCAAGCTACCTGAATATTATTTCTTTATGTTTATTATTATTATGGATGTGACTGGAACTTCTTAGAGGGTGGCTCGCTCTCTGACGACATATTTATACAATTTCTGTCAATAATAATTATAGTTGTTAATTATTCTTTTAAATAGAGTTGAAATATTGTTATTAGGTTTGACTGGTGAGCGACATCCGATATAGTGTAAAGAGGCCCACGATCAGTTATTTACTTAGCATGAATTCTATATGAGACCAATTTCAACATAATCCTCGTTTAATTATAAATACTATATATCTTTATCAATTACCTTAACCACTCTGCTTATTTGATTTCTACAAAATTGAATTCTATGAACGTGATGCAGTCAGTGAAGAATGTGTTTTTCATGGCTCCAGAAAATGAGTGCGGACTTTCATGCTAAATTGAGCGTTTAATGCGGGCTTTCTTCAATTTAGATATAATTTTTACTTTATGGTTCTTGGAGAGTGGTACAAACGTCGCTGAGATATATATCAACGAATCCTTTAGTCTCGAGTCAGTTCTTTCTTATGTATGTGCAGTTGTGGTTAGCACATCATAGCTTTCTTTACCATCATATGAATGCAGTCTGGAGTGAGGGCATTGTAGGGTGCGCGCATAATCATACTCGCTGTGTGACCTCAATACTATAATCTCTTGTGTTAAATTTTATTATATCTCAGATATTATATATACGAATTATGAAATTGCAAATGTTATTTAAGAAATGAGCGTCACCAATGCGTGTTACTTCATTGACAGATGTAATTTCATTTATTTATTTATTTATTATATTATTTTAGGGTGATTTGTAACTTGTCGATCAATTTATATAGATGGGGCCTCAATGCGGCGTTTTAAATATACTTAAATTTTGTAATTTGGTTGACTGGTGACAGTGTCTCATAATATAGGACCAATTGCTGTTCTAAGTATTGATTTCTTTTTATTTATTATTGGGTACTATATATCTTGTGATATGTAGGATCATTATTTAGTAGTGGTTATATGCATGATTTACTTAATATTATTATATATTTCTGAATAATAATTAATATATGATTCAGGATGGGTCTTGAATTGCCAAAACAATTTTATAGAACGGATTATATAGTCGTCCCAGCTCAACCCAGTAATGTAGATGAATCTAAAAGTCAATACGTAAAAGCCGTATCGATATTGCGTCTATAAGGTCGATTATCGCTAATGGAAGAACTGATCATACGATTAGATAACTATCTCTCTCAATAATCAATAAAGTAATATTTCAGATATAAAGCTATGTGTTTTGGCAAGTGTCTATATATAGTAAGAATGGTCCTAGTCATTCCATATATATAATATATATAATTAATAAGATAGATATAATCAATACATAAAGTAAGTCAGCTCAATGTTACGGAGTTAACAAGTTCATTTGACTAAAATAATTTAATAATTTAAATAATATAAAACCGAGTGACGAATCTAAAAGTCCTATTTTATCTCATCAAATAAGAATCAATACTTAAGAGCCCGCATGGTTCCTTTTTAACTGTCCCATAGTATCATAACATAAATAAAAATTAATAGTAAGAAACGTGCTATTGGCCTCTTATAATAATGATTACCTACAGAGATTCGCTCAATAATCTACTGGAATATAGATATAAGACTGATTGGAATCAAACTCCAATAGATTCAGTATTGATCCAAAATGAATCTTTACCTTTTTCGGCCGGGTAACGCCTGAACGAACTATGGTAGGTCCTGAAGCGGAACTTGGTGCACCTCTCGCCTCCGCTCCATCTACCCTCACCCTAATCTAGAGCATCTGAAGTGCTCACTTATAAAAAATTGGAAGTAACAGGAATCTCAAACATACTCTCCGACTATAAGTTCGGATGGGCCGCTGCCGAGAAGAGGTCCGCAGTCAAGGTCTCCAACCCCGTGATTCGATTACCAAGCTGAAGTGAATCCCATATGAGAAGCGACGGACAGTGATGATCCACTCCTTGTATATTTAGATGCCTCGGTTCCCTCTCAAGACTCTCTGCCGGTGTTATGATTAGATTTTTAAATCATAATAATTAACAGTGAATAAGCTAGCATTGTCCTCTACCTCTTAGAATTAGTCCTCATAATCAAACCATAATAAATAATAAATAAGAATAAATATTGGTGTAAACCTATCATAAGCCGCATGGCCTATCTAGACAACTTCACGCCTAATATTTTTAATCGCACGCAAATACTCAAATAATATATCTACCTCCTCGTTATTGCTTATTACTCTCTATTGACACCTCACTTCTAGTAGCATTATCTATTATCTTTTTTAGTATATTAAGGTTCGTACTTAATAATTGTTAGACCTAAATATTATATTCAGAGAGAAAGTAAGCTGAGATGAGAGAGCATGAGAGAGTTCAATCTACATCCATATGATTATCTTCAGACTGCTCAGTGAGGTTCGACCCTATATACTAAAAAACAGACGACTTCACGACTGCTTGAAAGATTCTCGAGCATCACTCGACATACTAGAGTCTTTCTACTTAGATATCTACAATGACTAATCACACTTAGGCTATGCCTTAGCTATCTGGGTTCTAAAATTCTTATACATTGAAAACAAAGATAACTCTAGCACTATATAATCACTATATGAAATCCCTCTTCGAGATATCTTGTCAATTGTGATCAATAAGTTTATTTGTTGAATATAATATGACAAAGAGAAAATTGATTATTTAAATGAATTCTTAAAAATATATATATTAATAGTTTTTCATTCATGAATTTTCAATATATATAATTAATATTGTAAAAGTTTAATTTAGAAGTGTTAACTTAGTACTCAAAAAAAATTAAAAATAATAAAAAAAAATTAAAAAAATTCAAAAAAACCGCAAAAATCCAGTAATATTATAAAAATAGTGCTCTCTCCATCGTAAATCAAGTGATATTTTTTATTATGATTTTTTTTCGTGCAAACCCTGGATCTAGTAACGTAAAAAAATTCTATTGCTCTAAATTCGGCAATGGCAACACATGTAGGCGTTCTG
This sequence comes from Trachelipus rathkii, assembly GCA_015478945.1. Lineage (NCBI taxonomy): Eukaryota > Metazoa > Arthropoda > Malacostraca > Isopoda > Trachelipodidae > Trachelipus > Trachelipus rathkii. The sequence continues at coordinate 60,488 of JABUQX010089639.1, read as the reverse complement.
ATGATTTACTTTTCTTTTATGACGTTTAGTTATATATTATGATATATTTATTATATTATCTATATATATTATTATTTATTATATTTATTATTGATATTTATATAATAATATTATTATAATTAGATATATATATATTTATTCTATTAATTATATTTAGTTATAACATTTAGATTTAAAAATATTTATTATTATATATATATATTGTTCTTTTATCACCTTAAAATATTATATAATATAATAGAACATATATATTTTATAACTATATTATAGTATTTATATTAATATATTTATTTTATATATTTATATAATTATAGTATATTTATAATAGAATATTATACTATTTAATATTTATATACAATTGTTTATAATATATTAAAAGTATTTATATATTATTTACAAGTTTGTTATACTTTTCAAAATTGATATACTTTTTTATATATATATTTAATTTAGTTATAGTTTTTGTTTTCAAAATTGTTGAAATAATTTTAATTTCTGAGTATTTGTTTATACAAATTTATTCATTTTCATAGATTGAAAAAAAAAAATATTTTCACCATATATTTTAATATATCTAAATTAACTAATCTATTAACAAATTTCATATATATCTAATAATTATTTTCTATTTTGTGAAATTAATTTTGTACATTTATGTAATTTAAATTTATAGATGTTATAATATATATTATATATTATTATATATATTTTATTAAACTGTGTATAATTGAAATATTTTAATATTTCTAGAAATTAATAAAGGAATTTTTTATATCTTTAACATATTCTTTAGTCTTTCTTAAATAAAAGATTATATATTGTTATATTTATTTACATAGGTATATATATATTTACCCTTTATATTCACATCCCTGTATCAAAATATTATATTATATAATATTATATTTATATATTATATTATATATATTATCTATGTTTATTATAATATTAGGTTCAATATATCTTTTCACTTTCAATTTTCAAGTAAATTCAATATATATATTTTGTTTATATTAAAATTGTAATTTAAATATATTCATGTTATATTTTTTAATATAATATATGTGACTTTATTTTCATGATAATTATTATAATATATATATTATATTTATTTTTTAAAATTTTATTTTATATATTTATATATTATTTAATATTTATATTTTATATTTAATATTATATTTATATATATTTATTTCTATATCTATTTTTTTATTAGAATTTAAATTCTATATATATATTTATATTGTCATATTATCAATTATATTTATTTTATATATATTTGTTATTATATATTTTTATATTTATTTTATATATATTTTATTTATATCATATTATACAATGTATATAATATTATGAATTGATATTTATATAAAATATATTTTTTTAATTATTTATATACTTAATAATATTTAGATATTAATTTATTTATAAAATTTAATTAGGTATGTATTTTATTTATATTAATAGTATTTATATTATATATATTATTTATCTATATATAAAATATATTTATAGTAAATCATTTATACTATTCAATATTATTTTCAGATATATATTTACTTTTATTTCCAGATTTATGTTTAAAATTATTTTTGGATTTATATTCTGTAATATTTTCAAATTTATATTATATATTTATTATTGGGTATTTATTTACTTTATTATATTTTTTAAATTTATATATATTTTATTATTATTTTAGATTTATTTTCAAGATTATTTCCATTATTTAATTCAATAATACTTCGTATATATATTTCTGTATATTTGTATATATTTGTAATTATTTGTATAATATTTGTATATAGAATATATTTGTTATATAAAACATATTTGTATATTTGTATATATCTCTTATTTTAAAACTTAAGTTTATATATATTTATTTATTTAATATATATTATTTATTAATTTATATATTATTTATATATTTAGTGTCTCATTTATTAATAATTATATTAATATTTATTATATATATATTTTAATATATTTATTTATATTATATTTATAGATATTATATTTATATTTATATAAAATATGTCCTTTTTATTTATTTATAAACCCGACAGAATAGAAATTTTATTTATATATATTATTATATATTATTATTTAATTATATGTATTATTTATTTTAGTATTATTATTTATTATATATATAATTTATTTATTTCTATCTATCTATATATATATTTATTTATTTTAATATTTTATTTTATTTATATTATTTATCTTCATTAGTTTATTTATTTTATTTATTTTTTATTTTATTTATATATTATTTATTTAATTTATTAATTATTTAATTTTAATTTATTATTTTATTTATATTTATTTAATTATTTATATTTATTTTATATTATTATTATATTCTATAATTGTTATTTTAATTTTATTTTATTTATTAGGAAACTATATTCTGTTCGTATTTTATATTTATTTTATGAAAATCTATATTTATTATTTATTTTTTATTTATTTATTTATTTATAAAATGTATTCATAATAATATATGTAAATATTTTTCGTGTTCTTATTTAGTGATTCTCCACGTATTTAATATTCATATTTATATAATAGTATATATCAGTGAGACCAGTCTCTCAAATTATATACAATTATTCTTCATTTTGATTAACTCGCTATACATAAGTGTTTAGTCTCTCATAAGGTAGCATTTTCCATACGTACTTAACTTAATATACATTATGGACATTTAGTCAGAACAAATGATTTTGCTTCTCCAAAGTTTTAATATTTACCAGTTCTTAGAACAGTGATATATATATACCTTACCATACTATAGTTTTATGAGGTCTTCTTATTTCTTTAGTCTCAAATTTAATTATAACCAAATATATTAAAAATACAATTAATTAATAGTATTTTCAATTACGAGTATTTGTTATCATATTATCATTCATCGTATTACTATTCAATTATTATTATTCTAATTAATGATAGTTAATAAAAAACATAAATTACTTCACTCAAAATATTAAAAATATATTAATTTTTCATAAAGAGTACGTACTTTGATGCATTATGTTCCTATTGTGGCGTCTGGGGCAGGGAGGCCTAGTCACGCCGAACTCGGCGCGCATGCTTGAAGTGCATTGTAGACATATATGGTAAAGATGTTTACCCCGTGGATTAGATAAACAGCCACTTTATATCGGTTGACTATTCGTCACTTCTTTATTCAACATCTTATAATATTATCTATTTAGAAGGTGGTTATTATTCTATACAGCGACATAACCTCCTTCCAAAATATTATGTGGTAACCACCAGAGTGGACATACGTTTAGCCATAATGGTGTGTATATAATGATAGGTGCATACCACATATATCTCTGAACACTCATGCTAATAATCTACAGTAAGTACTTACCTATATGTTCTCCAAGTTATGATCGCTCACTAATATTATATATTATATATATTTAATCAGATTTTTCTCTCGAAGTTTGGTTAAACGATCTATACGTCGTATGTTGTTATTTTAGTGAGTATAGATATCTACATCGACATCTCTCGAAAAATTGCTTTACAATATATGTAATAGAAGAGTTATTTTTTTAGGAGTATTAATATGTGTCTCATCAATGTTTATATCAAATATATCGATACTAGTGAACGCTGTGACAATCAAAAAATGTCTGCCTTTATCCGGTCCCACTAAGTGGAAACACGATAATTTTTATACAGATAATAACATGCTCTATATATGACCTGGTGTCAGATAAAACAGAACCAAGCACGATTCGAGTTAATATTTCAATGCACCGACAAAGAATGCTCTTTTCATTTCATTATACAAGAGGTTCCTATTTACCCTGTTCGCATATGTAACTTCTCTTGATGTCATGCCTTTCGATGCCGCAATAGTTATACTGTAGTTCTCTTTTCACTTGCCAGTATCTGCTTCGTTTATCCACTCTCTCTCTTATCACGGTATTAAGTATACTAAGAGTGGTCGATAGTCCTTCTCAAGTGACCTTAGTATTATGTGCACTCAGCTAATATATCATCTTCATATACTGACAGTCATACATTCGCCCGACGTTTCCATTCTATAGTTCGTAGTAATGGCGGTGAAGGTGTCGGTCATCGCTAGTCATTGTCTAACTAGTGGGGAGTTCTATGTGGCGATCTGGGCAGGAGGCTGCTGGACTATCATAATTAGTATAACTCCTAGCCATTCTCCTAGGTGGAAAGTTATACTGACCATCATATTCGTGACAAACGCTCACTCTCTTTCATATCTAATATAATATTTACAATTGATAAGTTGTTATAAGTTCAAACTACTCAGAATATACCTCTACCACCTTCTATCTAATATTTAATCTTATATTCTTATATTTATATATATTATTAGATAATATATCTATATATATATATTAATTATCCTCTGATATACTATTCTTAGGTGATATATACTATAAGTAATACTCTAATCAATATAATCTAATACTCTCTCAAGAGATATTAAACTGATCCTCGTAATATAGAATGTCTTATAATGAATCTCAAGTAAATATATTAAGTACTTATCTCACTATATTTAAAATAAAAACAATACTTTAATTAAAAAATTTAATAATTTCAGAATATATGAAAAGTTAAACGATTAATAAATAATTAAGTAATTATTAGATATTTAATTAGTGTACGATATTAAACCTGTTAAGTACTTTATATGCTCAATGAAGTCAAAATTGTAGAAGGTATAATATACATGTATATCTATTTTATTATTAGTATTATTGTATTAATTTTTACATAATAATTATATGTAGTAGCTCTCAGGATAAGTAAATATAATTTGTTAAGTATATTATATTTAATTATCAGTATGATAATATATAAATTAATAACAATCGACTTTAATTTGTCATATCAATTATATATATAATAAGATAACAGGTTTTTATTATTATATTGTATATTACGCCAGGTTATATAAGTTCGCTCACTAAAATGACGTAGCCGCACGTCCATGGTAGAGTATGGCGTTAAAAAAATAGAAGTTAGCGTGTTGTTGCTCATTAGCAGACATAATTACTCATTTGTGTACTATTACTCCTTCACGTGTCTCAAATAACTTAAATTTCTCTTATGATAATATATATATTAAAATTAACTTGGCTTATATTTATCATCAAATTTTATAAAACATTTCTGTTTTTATTGTATTGTATAGAATATAATTTTCCAGAAGATACTTTCTTTCGTCCTAATTCAAAAGTAGCCAACTTCATCATGGAGAAAACTTTCATTTTCTAGTGAGAAATCTCATTAACGATGAGATGGCGAGTCATTGCATATAGACTCAAAAGAGTTCATTGTCAGATATGACCTCGCAAGATCGTTCTTCATTTCCGCGGAGTGGCGTAAGCGCAGCACTCCACCAGGCTAGCAACGCACGCGCAACGAAACTCATATTCTCGGGTGGCGCCCTGGCGGAGATTACTATTGAACTCTGGGGTATTCGCCGCTACACTTGCATCTTACTCAATATATAATATTATACTTTAATACTTATCGAACGATTGTATCGTAGAAATTAAAAACTCATTTTAAAAGTGTGGTATAATCGTATTGAATATTGTGAGTTTTCACGCTAGTTAATGCTTTACTACATGATGTTATTATAGAATTATAGTTGATTATTACTTATTTAAGGTGCTATTTATTAATTAAGCTTTTATTTTATAATCATGAACATGCCGATATAACTCATCATAGATATGATCTTAATTATACGGATATATTTATATATTATTATTATTATTATAATTATTTTAATTATGTATTTATTATTATTAATTATTATTATTATTGATTTAATTATTTATTTTATTATTTTTTTTTTTATTTTTTATTAACTTAATTATAATACAAATATAACCGACCGGGTAAGCGTCATAATAAGAAACAAAGTGTACGGTATATATGTTTCTCTTATCTTGGCCGGTAATCGGCATGGGACGATTGGGGACGGAAACCTCTCATGTCCCTACCGTACTCGGCTCGAGTACCTCTCAAAATATAACAATTCCATTATTTCCATTACTAAATCTTCATACGCTGATTCACTATATTAATGTTATTAGTTATTCCATGAGTATATTTTTCATTTAGCGAGTGTCGCTTTAGAAGTTTGTAGTATATTATATATATATATTATATATATATATACTATATTATATATTATTATTAATACTTAATAATTAATTATATTTATATATATATATATATATAGTATATATTAATATTATATATAATATTAATATATTATATATATATATCTTATAATATAAATATACTATATATGGCCATATTAAAAGAATGATTCCTACCGTATTAGTATGACTATCTTCGAAAAACTAAGATAGGTACAAGAAGAACTGATAATTACACCTATATGTGTAATAATCAGCGTATGTAAAGGTTTGTACTGGAATAATTAGATTTTTTTTATTATTTATATAAATGACTCCAAATTAACTCGAGTAGTGTAGTAAGATAAACTAAAAACAATATATGGATAATATCAGTGTATATATATAGAAATTTATTTTATAGGAGGGCTCTCGAGCCTGATACTGGTTATTAGTATGCATGTTAGGGACGTTTTCTCATACCCCTGATAGAGGTAGAGTGGGCGGCTTATACAGTGGAATCACCCCTACGCTCTCGTACACCATATAAATACATAAAGTGAAGCGTAGTAAGGTGAAAACCCTCTTCACGGTAAGGGTGTAATAAAGGCCAACCCGTCGTTCACCCTCAAGCATCACGATGCGAAGAGACCCTCGACTATATTTTCGGTATTTATACCTGAGGGTATTCTTTTTATAAGTTATAAATAAAATAAAAATCTTATTTTCTAATACATATTTCATACGCTGATTCTTCCATGTTATTAGTGATTTTTCTATTGGTTCTATTAAAGTATTAATATAAATAAGAAAAAAAAATATAAAAAAAAAAACTAAAAAAAATGTAATATTATTATTTCCATTACAAATTTCTACTCGCTGATTCCCATATAATATTCTATATATATCAGTTTTATCTTTAGATATCTATCTTAGTTTTTCGATCATATATATATAATCTATTATCATGTCTCGTGTTAATACTATTCTATTTTAGTAATTCATACCATAGTTATATATATTATTATATATTATAATATATATATATTATATATCAATTATATATATTTTAGTATAATATATTTAATAATAATATAAATATATTTATATAGTATATATATTATATATATTATTATATAATTATTAAATTATATATAATATATATATATATATATATTTATATATATATAATATATAATATACATATATATATTAATATATATATATTATATATATATTATATTATATATTATATTAATTTTATATATTATATATATATAATATATGTAGTGTGTATATATATATATATATATATATACTAAATATATATATATATATATAATAGTATATATTATATTATAATATATATATATATATATATTATATAATGGACAGAGTAATAAGTGTGAAAAATTGACATCTAAATTATATTTATTTTCTAAAATGATGTGATCTTTTTGTGGAATGGTTTACCAGAACAATATAAAACACAGTATAAACTATCATTTCATAACCCTATTCATATATAAACTGAATAATCATCAATCTCGCTGAATAATTGGGCGTTTACGGGTCGGCTTTTAATAATAAGTCTCACATCCGTGTTTAGCCTACTTGTTAACTGCTTTGATAATCGAATTGCTAATTATTTCATTAAAATTAAAGGAGCTATTTTAATTTGTAATACGTTTACTTAAATACTATAAATATATAAACTAGATAGCCTAACTCTCGTATATATTAATATATATTATATATATAATATGAAATATGAGGTGATTATATGAGTAGTAACCATTTCATGATGCCATTTTGCATTTTTTACTTTTATTGGGTGTGAGGTTCGCGAGGTCTTAAAAGTTATTATAGGTATGCAACATTGAATATCATCGTTACTGAGCCATTGAAACTGTAATGAAAATAAATTATTTACATTTTTTTTAAATGCGAATGGCTTATATATTCTAATTTAAACTTTTAAGTTTCATGCTTCGATTTCACATAAGAATATATAAAGATAAGAATGACGAGATAGAAATAAGATTATCATAATGGTGTGTGTATATAAAGTCTTTGTATTTGATGTTTGTGGTAGATATACCTTACCAATATTTGCATATTAAGTTTCTAATAATTTAAATTCATATCTATTTATATTTATTATTATTATCATTTTACAGGGCTAGATGACATATATAATTTGACATTCATTGAACTTATTTTCACTCAAGCTGGTAGATAAATAGACCTAAACTATTATATTCCCACACTAAATCAACGACCTTTAGTAAAGCTTCAAACGTATTAATATTATAATTGAAACATAATATTCTATTTATATTTATTCTATATTCAGGTAAATGAATGACACACTCAGTTGAGTAATACACTCAATTGAGCTTTGATACTAATAAGTTACACTATTTAACATAATATTACATAATTTCTATAAAATAAATAAATAAAATAGTTAATTTATTTTTCTCACCCTTAAAATAATTATTTTATTTAATATTATCATACTATTATAAATAGTATTTTAATATATACTTTAAATATTATTATTATTAGATATATATTATATATATATATAATGTATACTTATTAAAGGTACGAAACGGGATAGGATCTAGATTCAAAAAAAATTTTATTGGCAGTGTAACCCTATATTAGATATCATTATTATTAATAATAGATTTACTTAAATAGGGTCGAAATGATATTTTTTTTTTTGATAGTCCATATGTTCTAGGGGTGAATTATAGATGGTTTAAGGTATACGTTATATAGGTCATAGGTCAGTGTCATATCATCCTAGGAAAATAAATATTTCTCATTTTCGCTTAATTAAAAAATAATAAAGGATATAGTTACCCTTCCAAATCATTATTCTCATTTTCAGTTTCCTGATTATTTCATTTTGGAACCCACACATAGGTCTTCAAAATAACTATTTATATTTATAGTAATTAGTGTGCAAGTACCTAATAAACTAGATCTAAAAACAAGACAACTAAAAAAAAATTTTTTTTATTTTTGCTTTTTAATCTTTAGTTTATATATATTATATAAGTACTCAGTAAGTTTTACTGATTATAGTATTTTCGTAGTGGGCATTAATATCCATTGCATTCATGAACGAAAGGTACAGCTAACAGTGTATTATTATTTTAGTATTATGGTATTAAGCTACTTAATATATTTAAATATCATAATAAATCTTATAGATAATTATTATATTTAAAAGTATTATTTACTTTTTGAGTCTTTCATATGATGTTTTAGTGAACGTGATAGCTTTTCGATCCTGGATACGTACCTAATGTATATTTTGATAAAGATCAAAATAATATTTAATAGAATTTTATGTATAAATTTATAGTAATATTGTTAAATGAGGTAAATGATTAGTTTGGAAGGAGTTATTATTATAATTTTTGGGTATTTTTATTTTTTTAATATTAAAAGTTATACTCATACTATAGTGGGTGAGGAATGAAATGTTGTTATTACGTGTTGGGATCATAAATGATATTATTTATACCTATTGTATATTATTAGTGATGTCAATATAATTAGTATCTTTATATCTCATAGTCGCAATAATATAAATGTATTTCTTGATAGAAATCAGATGTATTTGGCGTCTCTCTCCTCGCGAAAAGATGCGCGTTACACTGCAATATATAGTCTAGCAGGGAGAAGGGCGCAGAATACTATGTGGATATGTGTTGATGTGTTCCATGTGATTGGGTAATATGGTGGACTCGTGAAATGATGTGAGATAAAGCACGAGGAAAAGATCTTCTCATGAAGACATGATCTAAATAAAGCTATAAGATATATGTAGTGACTCAGTTTGTTTGAGAGATCTCTGGTTAAATGTTAGATTCAGATTTGTAATTGTACGAATAAAAAAAATGATAAATAATGATAAAATATAATAATGTAATAGAGATGATGTGCCATTTTTTTTTAGTTCTAATGATAATATTTTATACTGATATTCTTCCTTAAAATCGATTATTTTAATATTATGTATTATATTTATATAATGAGTGTTATATGATTGGTATATTAGAGGGTGGTTTGAAGATTCTTTTCAAAGGACGCCTAGGTAATAGAGGAGTGTTATTAATGATCAGGACTGGATTAGGAGTTTTAAGGATTTTTGATGATGAAGTTGGGTGGTCAATAATAGAAATTTCCCGTTTATCAGAGTCTGAAAATGTCATCGAACTGGTCTTTTCATCGAACTTCGTCAAGGTAAATTAAGGTATTGATGTTGTGTAAGTTCACGGTGAGGTTGACTGTTCTCGCGTTCGTAATTTGAAGTTTTTCGAATTTTGCACTTTTATGGTATAGACTTTTATAAATATTCGACCAACGCTAGGAACTATCTAAACTTCAACATAGAGTTTATTCTCTCCTCTTACTTCTATTTATGAAATCATAATTTTTGGTGATTTCAACCTTCATCATCGCCAACGGCCATCTTCTAGTTCTTAATACAAACCTATCAAACCTCGCCTCTAATTTCATCACTAATTTCCATAAATCAATCCGAGTTAGAAAGATAGCAACAATATACTCGCTAAACTACATAAGATTCACATAGATCCGTATTAGCGCTTGTGAATTTAATCAAAATAGTTGAAGAATTTTTTGATTATATTATCATTATCTACCTACTAAACTAATCTTTTTCTCCTTACGTACTACTCATATGATTCTAATATATTCAATATCATAACGACTCATGAGTGTAATAACTCTATACATACATCACCGAGATACAATCAATAATAATAACAACTCCTAAATAATTAGATGTATATATTACATTAGAAAATTTACATTAGAAAGAATCATTCATCTACAATTAATATATATGTACGGTGTCACAGCGTATTAGATAGTTCTACGCCGTTACGCTCAAACATGAGAGAAGATGAAAAGAAAGATTTGGTGAGTACCGTGAGAAAAGAATCTCCAGAGGTAATTCGTCTTTTTCCAGTGTCTTATAATCGAGTTACTATAGCTTCTCTACTCTGAAGGCGGCGTGACCGTCTCTGAAAGAGAAGATGTGCAGTTAAATTAGAATTGTGAGTCGAAGCGAGAGAGTGAGAGAGTGTTCGTAGATCTGCTTTAAAGGTCAGCTTCATTTTTATTTTTTATCTAGTCTTTAAACTAACGATCGGAATGTTTTAAATTATTCATATATATACTAATAATATATACCTTATTTCCAATGTTTTCCTAATCCTCTCAATTTATATATATATACTGTCCTATATACCTAAGTATCCTTTCCACTTTTATGGGATCTTATGAATACTCATATTACTTATATTACTACTTGAGGTTACCTCACTGTTATATATATACTCTTACTTCACGTTTATCATACGAGGAGGAAATGCCAACGTGAGAGTGTGAGCTAACATACGAGTAATACTTATTTATTGCGCAATACATTATGATCAAGGCATACATTGGATTATGAGTTAGACCTGAGAGCATGCAACGTATTTCTTTGGAATGATCCAAATAGGAGAGATAGTTATTGTTATATATAGATGCTTGATATCAAAGTGAGTAGGTTATATAGTATCTATATGATATCATTGTTATAGTGCACTAGTCCGTTATATATGTATATGATTAGCCATTATCTAGAGAGAGAGGAGTTTTTGATAACACAGTCTCGTCTAGAGATTCTATTTACCGATGACTAGAGTATATAATATATATCTGTAGTGATTATTGTTCGATTACCTCGGAATATCGACCGTAGAGACATGGTCTGATATATTACGTCTTAAACGATGCGTATGTGTGAGGGTGCTACGTACTGGCGGACAGTATATGCCGCACACTCAGACGCTCACTCTCTCGATATCTTGTTATAAGTGTGTGTGTAGAGATATATATGGAGTGTTACGTGAGAGGAGATCGAGTGTGTGTGTTGCTGATTTCTTTCCCGGTGTGATATTTTATACTCACAACAAATCCTGTAACTCAGTTTTCAAACTATCACTTGGCTGCCATATATATGAGAGCTCACAATGTTATCTAGAATAATTTTTTTTTCACTCGCTTTATTCGTTCTTTTTAATTGATATTTTTTTTATATTAATAAATTTTTATTGGTTGCATAGCAAAAATTAACCTTCTCGCTGATCTCTTCATCCTCTATGACACTCGACGTCTGCCTTGGCTTTCTTATGTCTCTCTACGCATCCCTGCTTTATTCAATCTTTTTCGTTCACTCCGTTTCTATTCTCTCTTCCCGGAGCTGAGCATAAGCCATTTTCCCTCCGGATCTTTCGACACCTCCGCTACCACTCTTATACCCACTCTCTCAAACACTACTTCACTTGGGCACTGGGTCATCTGCGTGAACCGAACAGAAGCATGTTGCAACAGCCTCTTATTCGAATATTCCATCATACCGCTCACTTATCATAGTTTGCTCCAATTTTTTTTCACCTTTTTCGTTCTACACAATATGCTCTTTCAAACTAACAATCTCTTACACAACTTTAATCTTCTCTTCCCCTGCTCCTCTTTGTTTCTTTGTACATAACCTTCACAACTATAGGTGGTCACTTTCCTTAACCCTCTCTATACATGCAAAAACTAAAATCTTTGCTTAGTTTTCTCTCCTCTAATTTCATTTGAAACGATTCCGAAGCTATTTCTCTATTCCCCCCCCCCCCTTAACTCATTTTTCCCTATCACTTAGTAATTTCTTTAATTACTAGACTTCTGTTCCCTCTGAGTTTTAGACAAAGAAATTGTATTTTACTGAAAGTCTAACTTTTAGTTCTTAAAACTTGATTCCGGAATTGTTCCCTGCCTGGCAAATAATTTCATTTATTTCTTGCCCTTCAACTTTAGCCTTTCCCTCCTGCTGAAACATTGTCCTCATATAAATTATGTTTTAAATAGTTGAACCCCTCTCAAACAAGCAATGGTACAACAATCCACCCTCTCAAATTTCAAGTTAAGTGCTATTCATTTATTATCATGAATCGTCTAAAGTTTTCAAATATCTCCAACAGGAATACTTGAAATTATCTTAAATATTCTAATCGTATTTATGATCGTCAATATGGCTTCCGTGAAGTGCGATCATCAGTAGTTTTTCTATTTTCTTTGAATCTTGACCCTGTGATCTTTGGCATCTCAGTGAATATTTTGTCGTGGTGCGAGACATAAAAAAACTTTCGAATGAGAATTAGCGAAAACTTTGTTTTAGAAATTTCCTCTTCAAACATCTGGTCTTGACTCTCTGTCAAAAATCTGTTCTTGTTCTCGTATTTTTTTGTTGTTGATTTTTTCTCGTTCATATGTGCAATGGTTTTAATGGTTTTTAAGAATGATCAACCATTTAACAATCAATCTCCTAGTGATTTGTACAACCTAGTGTTTTTTCTCTATATTCTTTCCCTTTCCTCCTCTTTTTCCAATTTACGTATTTTGTATCTTTTCTGAAATTGCTGAGGCTATAGAACAACATTGTTGTAATAAATGTAAATTACCATCAATAAACACTCGTTCCATTTTATTATTATCTACTGATAGCTCATATCATTATCATCTATCCTTATAACTACGAGCTCATTCGCCCGGCGTGACTCAGTTACTTACGTCACTCAATTAAAACAGTTTTCTCTTAAATATTGCTGATGTTTCTTTTTCGGAGATCTTTCTTGAAAGTGGACCACAACCGCCATAGTAATATTTTCTGCTTCCATATTAATAAATCAAACTCCTCTATAGTTCAAAGATGTTGAGGGATTGCTTTTAGTCTGTAGCCCTTCAATGGTTTGATGTCAATCATTCTAAGCAACAACCTTTATTTCGATCTATAGATTCGTTCGTTTCCGACCTTGGCCTCCTTGTTGGCTGGTCTAGCATGCGTCAAAAATCTTGGGTGTGTTCCATCGCAGTGTAAAAAATATTTTACCCAACCAATTTTTTAAAAGTGTTTTCCCTGTGTCCAGAGGCGAAACCGTTTGGTATAAAAAAAACAGAAGGATCTAAATAAAAAAGATTTATATCGTCCAATCTTACATGGTCTAAAAATTTCATATTGATCTAATTAACAGAAAAAAGTTATTGCAATTTTTCACTTTTGACAAAGTTTTTTTTTTACCTCTTTTAGGTCTTTGATGGATTTTTTTTTTTAATTCATTCTTGCAGTTTTCCAGATAGTAAATAGATAATCCATGTAAAGTTCAGATTTCAATTCATTTCCACAAAGGGTTTGTGACGTTTATTCCAAAAATATCGGGGCATGGATTTTTTTTCAAATGCAATTTAAACAAACGAAAAGAGACACAGAAAAAAGTTTGAAATGAACATTTTAGAACTTACCAAAGGCTTAATTTTGCCTTTTATTTTACTTGGTAAAGCGGATAAAAATATTGAAAATTATGCTAAATTTATGTTTACGGAATTTTCCCATCAAATACCATTATAACATTGCCCTCTTTCCATATAGTTCATTGAGGATTTGTATTCACCTTGGAAAAACTAGGAACCTGGTTGGTTTAGTGGACACTGAATTGGAGCCTAAGGTTAGATTAGGGAAATTAGAAGTGAAACGGTTTGTAACTGATTGAGCATTATGGTGTTAGAAGTAAGGTGGGGTTGTGGAGGTTTATGCTGTGAAGGGCTTTGCTTATGAATATTTTGATAGATTAGAGAGTCATTAGCAGACGCTTACAGTCAACTCTCATACCTCATATTCCGCGATTCAAGTCAATCACGGAGTAGGGACAGGTATTAAACAACATATCCGGAATCTGGAACACGTAGCTTCTGCGGGTGAAATGAAGAATTAATCTACTTACTGAACCCATATCTTTTCCACCAGACTTAAACGTCTAACTACAACGATCGAAGAATGGCTTTCCCTTTTTGTAAGGGATTCCGGCGCAACTCACTTTGATCCAGGAAGACCGCCGATATGATTTGCACTTTGCCATTGTATTTCTCTTACATATAATATTATAATTCATAAAATTTTTTCCGGCCATATATATACCTAATTGTATATATTATATATTTATCACCCTAGTACTAGTCTTTATTAATAAATATATATAATATATATTATATATTATGTATTATATATACCTCACTCGCTATATATATACCCCTCATCCCGGTACTAGTGATTATATATATCTATTATTATATATATATATATATATTATATATATATACCCCCTCCACTCACTCACCCCTATTATTATATATATATATATATATAATATATATATCAATATATACCCTAGCCTTACTACTCACTACTACTTAATATATTTTATAGTATTTAAGTTCATTAATACTTTCCCTAATATCATCACTAGTGTGGTTAATATTGAGGGTTTTTATACCGAGGATCACCGTTCTTCACTCTATACTTGTGGATTACAGTTAGGGTATTGTTCTATCTGTATGTCGTATATGGTTCATTGTTTACGTTCGTATGTTGCTTATCCTCACTTGCGTGGACCTTCATTTTTCGATTATTTCTATTTCATTTACACGTTGTTTTATCCTGCCTTTTTTGGTTTTCGTTGGTTCCTGATATATATATGTATATTATGGCGTACGCTATGAGCGCTAACTAGGTTATTTATAATTATCTAGTCATCATTATACTATGATATACCGCTGCGCTCGCTACTATGTTACTACCCCATATTATTATATATATTTTATATATATAAATATTATATATATATATAATATATATATATATATATATATATATATATATATATATATATATATTATTATATATAGTATATATATATATATATATATTTATATATAATATATATATTATATATATATATATATATTATATATATATATATATATACTATATATATATTATATATAATATTATTATATATATATATTAATGAATCTCACCAAAAATACCCACCCCAATATAAAACCAATAAAGAGGTTCGTTTTTTATTATTTCATTTCATTAAAGAAAATCTTCGTTGAATTTTATGATACTAAACTTATTAGCGGTTATATAAAGGTTCCTGAAAGTACTCATCTCTTCTCTTAATTATTTTGCTCATTTCATAAACATGTAGTCTTCATGTGATTGTTAAAGATGATTTGTAGTTGGCTGAGTTTTTAATATCTTGAAGAAGGTTCTTAAGGTTTTGTAAAGGATTTTTAGAAGTATTCTTATTTGCGAGGTGTTTCTTCATTTACTGATTCCGTTCTTTTAATAATGTTAAGCTTTCAACTTCTTTTTTCTTTGCTTTACATATTTACCATCTATTCATTCGTTCTTGTATTTTTCTTAGCTAAGAGTCCTTACTTTAAGTGTTTTTTTCTCTCTTTTTTTTTAAATATGATAAAAGTAAAATTCTCTAAACTTGTAATGGATTCTGATGCAAAAGTCTATCATGGGAAAGATTTCAGTAAAAAAAAACAGATTTCTACTCCCTTTTCAAAGTGTATTTCAAAGATGATTATGCATCTTTGATGACATTTGATGATTAGCTTTGATGTAAAAGTGAAGATAAAATGCGAATCTCTTTGAAAAGCATTCTTCATGACACTATTTTGATTTACTCTATAGGTATTTTAAAATAATGTTTCTCTAAATACATCAGGAATTTAACTGATTCTAAATTTCTTTTATCCTGTCATATTAAAGAAAATTTTATATAATGGAGAAATCATTAGATTTCAATGATCACAAAATGTTAAAATCAATATCTTAGTCACAACATGAATGGACATTTCGTAATATAAGCTACATATTTAACTGTTTGGGAAAATGGTACTAAGGACAGATCCCAGAAAGAAAAACTTACAGATTTAAATTGAAAAAAAAAGTTATAAAAGGGTTGTTTAGCATTATGGACCTGTTATTCACACTCCACCTAATTTTTGTGAAAATTTATCAATGACCGAAATTTGTCAATGACCGGAAATCTCGGAACATAAATGCATTTCCTAGCGAAAAAGAAATCTATTGGATTGAATCAATCAATATAGCCCACGAACTAGAACATTTAACTTAGGTCTTTTTAATTTTGATTTATTTTCTGTTTCCGAAGAGATAGGCTTTTCAGAGTAATTATCAGGAAAAAAAATGCAAGAATACTAATCTTCTTATGTACCAACAAATGATTTTTTGAATACTTTAAGGAGAACATTTGCTACTTGTCTATTAATCTTGATAATCTTCTAATTTCGAAAGCATCCACAAATCGGTAATGGGTGAATTGGCTGCCTCTGCTGCAGTAAACCAAGACTTTATATATACTGATACACAAAAAATATTAATACGTCTGATGGATTCTATCTCTTTGCCTTCCAAGCGAAACTGATTTCTAAAAAGATAGATTTTTAAGCAGTAAATGCCTTTTGACATCCATCTTACCCTGTGATATGCACCTGGTGCGGTAAATTTTATTCCTCTTGATGGGATCTCTCCTAAGGAGATAAGAGCAAGCTCGATAAATTCCCTAAAATCTTGTCGTTCATGAGTCTCTTCTAGTTTCTTATGAAATATTGTTACCATATCCTGACGTTTATCACTAATTCATTTCTTTTCTTTGTATGTAACACCTTCCAATGATACACAATCTTTTTGACCAATGAAAGGCCAGTGCTTCTTGAACCGTACAAATATATCAATTTCAGGTCCACGGGATGTAAACGTATCAAAAACTGTATTTATGACAATTTCATAAATGTGGTGACGACATGCAAGAAAAAGTAATCTCTTTTGAAGTTCCTGTTCAATTACAGTACAGGCGCCTCTGTGGATCCCAGTGATGCTAGCTGTTGTATCAAAGCAAAGGCCAGCAATCCAACTTTTCTCTACATTTCATTCATTTATTAACGCCAACACTTTTTGAGCAATTTTAATTCCTGTGCCTTCATCTAAATTTGGAATTCCTAATAATTTTTCTACATTTTTCAGGAGATATATTAATTATTCATCACTTTTCCTTCAAAATGTATAATAAGAGGAGTATCTACTAAAGGTTTTTGTAATATCTTCATTTAAAATTGCTCTCATTTTAGACCTTGTCATTTGTATCGATGATGTTGAAATTGTTACATCTTTAATATCTGCCTGAAGTGTTAGGATAATTATATGCATGGCTTTTCTTGAGGATACATTGACACGATCTAGTGCAGAACATAATGTAGGATCTTTTATTAACTTAATTTTCTTTAAACTGGCATCTTTGTTCTTCAATGACGTGGGAGTAATTGGTGTATTGAGTTGTTTGGATATGGTTTGCTCTTGATATTTGCTGAAGCTGATATCTTCATTATTTCCACTTGAAAGTGACTCTGAATCACTGCCTGAAACTTCCTTATCTGATTTGACCTTCGCAGTTTCTCTTAAGCCATGCTCCTTTTTACGGCGCTTTTCTTCTTTTTCAATCCTTTTCATTTTTTTCTTTGCTTTTTCAGCAAACATTTTATCTATACCAGCCATGGACATATTTCGTTCACCAGACTACTCCTTGAGGAATTTTCTGTCAGCATCTATTTGTATCATGCTTTCAATATTTGCATGGGATATGTCAAAAAGGGGTATTCAATTTTTCTTCAAATGTTTTTATGTTTTGTACCAATGTATTGCTTTTCCGGAACTTATTTTTCCCCTAGCGAACATATTCATCATATACTTTCTTAAGCTTTCAACAATGCTGGGCTTTTGGTGTTGATATTCTCTTTTTCAACGCAAATAACTTCTTGACCAATGCTTGTTGTGGATTCTCACCTTTGCAATTGTTTCTCTTCTCTTTTTTAATCGAGTAAGAACAATCGAGACTATGACTTGTCGAAAAGGGAAATAGATTTCCATCCATTTATTATTCATGATTCCGCATTAGAAAAAAACTGATTTTGTTTCTTGTTTCCATTTAAGTTATAGTCTTATATTAATTCAAAGTTATTATTACTTCCTTCAATTGATTCTTTTAACAAATTATATACAATATCAAGTTTCTGAAAAAAATTAAAAAAAAAATTTTTTGACGTTAAAAAACAAGTACCCAGTAAAATGTTCCGAAAAGAGAAAGAATTACGATGTATATTATTTATATATATTATATATATAATATATATAGTTATATATTATATATAATAGTATATAGTTTATATATATATATATATATAATAATAGTTATTATATAGTATATTATATATATATTAGAACCATTGATCATGCCAACTCGTATATATACATATATCTAGCATATTTGAAAAGATCAATCCCTTATTTTCATATGGGTTGAGCAGTCCCTTATTATTATTTAAGGCGACCCAAAATGCACCAGATATACATAAGACTCATAAAATGAGAGGCGTATGCCAAAAAAATAAAAATTTTTTTTTTGAAGGAGAATAAACAGGTAGCTATATTATATATATATATATATAGTATATATATATTATATATAAGTATATATATTATATATATATTAATATATATATATTAATAATATTTAATATCATATATTTAAATTAATTATATTAATATATAGTATATATTATTATATATATTATTGATATATATATATATATATATATATATAATATATATATATATATATATATATTTACATAATATATAATATATATAATATAGCTATATTATATATAGGTATATAATATGATATATCTATATATATATATATATATAGTTAGTATATTATATTATGTTATATATATATATATATTCTATATATTATATATATTATATTCAAAAAAAATTGAATTTTTTGGGAAAATGATCGACAAGTCAAATGATCTACATTTGTATAAAAAAAAATTAGAGTAAAAATAAAACTTAACAAATCGACGAAACTTAAAGTTTTTTCTAACGAATCCAACAAAACAATAAACAGCCTAACTTACCTAATTAACTGCTATTAGGTTAGGTATATATTTATATATTATACTATATATAGTTATATAATATTATATATATTATATATAATATATTATATTATTAGTATTAGTATATTATATATATATATATTTATATATATATTATAGTATATATATATTATATATATGTATATATATATAAATATATATATATATATTATAATATAGATATATATATGTATATATATATTATATATCATATTATTATACTATATAATAGTATATATATAATATATTATATTATATATATATAATATTTATATAAAGTATATAAGTATATGATAGTATATGTATACTATATTATTATATAGTATATATGAATATATATATATATATTATATATATATATATATATATATATTATATATATTATACTATATTATGATATAATATATATAAAGTACATGTCATATATATATAGTATTATATATATATATAATAGATATAGAGTAGTTATATATATATATATATATTATATTATATATATATATAATATATTATATAGATACTATATTTATATATATTATATATATTATATATTATCTACTATATATATCTATATATGAATATTATATATATTATATATAATATATAATATAATAAAAGTATATATAACTTCGTTTATGTAAACTATCTGAAAAAAAAGTTTTTACTTTAAAATATTGTTATTACGTATTTACTATAATTTTAAATATACAATATGTGCATACGAATAAATAAATTTTATTTCCAACCACAAACATCTTGATTAGCACCGTTTCTCCAGATATCTTATTTCTTATAGCTTTTAGTATATTGTTGATCAAGCGCTTCTTGTCATTTTCAAAAGTGTCACATTGATGATAAATGCTTTGTGCACATTGTTTGTTTCCGTAATTTGATCTGTATGGTCATCCAGTATAGGACTCATGTTATTATACTTTAAGGTTATATCGAAGTATATAATCTCGTGTCCTACTTTCACAGAAGCCGATGCACGTATCCTATGGCCTGTACATTATCAGATACACAGACAAGACGCATTTTCTCAGGATCACGTGGTGTATGCAGATACCGTGAAGAAAAATCTGATATCTAACTGGAACAAGTACACCATGTTTTAAAATAAACCAACACCGTTGAATATAAGAGATAAGCCCCATAACTACACCATCAACTGTATTGCACGCACTCTTTACATGAAGAGAATTATTGCACAACTAACAATCTTCTTCAAGGAGCTGTTACCATATATCTTGAAAGTCATGACGTTATAGGTCTGCTGTTGTATATAGACTTCATGAATTTTCAGGAAACTCTGAAATAAAGCATGAAACATTTTATAAACTTTAGCTTTTTAGTTCTATACACATGACACAATACATTTTATTAATGATATTATATATATATATGATAATATATATTAATATATATATATATTATATTATATATTAGATATATATAGTATATATTAATTATATATATATAATTATATATATATGCTGGGGACATAGAAAGCAACTCGGGACCAGGAGCTTGCTTGGACGTGTCCAGCCTGCAGTAAAGCTGTAAGACGAAACTCTATCCGATGCAGGCAATGCGAGCAGAGGATACACAAACACTGCTCACCATTCACAACTCTCCCTACTTCACAACATAACTGGATCTGCCTAGTCTGTACACCACCTCCAATAATCAACATCCCTATCACAAATAAACCAAAACACAACATAAACTTTTTACAAATCAACATAAATGGGATTCATAGCTAAAGCAAAGAAATTGAAATTTTCCTGAGACTCCATAATATACACATAGCAATGATCCAGGAAGCTCACATGCCCGAAAATTTCCCAGACCTAAAGTTTTATGGACATAACACCATCCATTCACCTCAAACCCCAAAAAATCATTCCCTACTAACTCTCATACATAACTCCCTTCCCTACACTAACAAGACATCACATTCCTCCACTTTACTAAAAGAAAGCATTACAAAACTTTAATCTTTCACAATAATGATAAACAAAAAAAGACACACTGTAATAAACACATACATTCCTCTCCACACTTCACCACACTTCCTTAATAACTATAAACCAAATCTTTCTCACTTCTCAAACCTCCCAAACTTAATAATGGGAGGTGACTTCAAGCACACCATCCAACATAGTCCAACTCCCAAGTTGCCAACTCCAGAGGCATTTATATCCTCTCAAATCTTGAAAGCCTAAACATCCTCAACAACCCAAACCACCAAACCAGAATCCCACCCCAAACTAATCAAACTTACACCTCCCCAGACCTAACGTTCTGCTCACCCAATTTACACACCAAATTACTTTGGTCCACTTTAACCGACCTAAACTCCGACCACCTCCCTATCATCATTAAATATCAAAACTCCAATAAATCAGAGACCCCTCTCAGAAAAACATATTCAAATTACAAAAAAAGCTGACTAGAAAAAATTCACTAACCACATAGAAAACAGCTTACCCCCTTCTAAACATGAAAACACCTCCACTCTCAACAAATCCATCCAAAACCTCACAAACTCAATGCAAAAAGCCTCAAACCTACATATCCCCAAAGGATTCCTTAAAAAACACAATCCAACCTTAACCCCCGAAATAGAAAACCTAATCAAATAACGCAATTCTCTCAGAAATACAGCTCAATCATAATCATCTCAAATACACATCAATACACGAAACACTCAAGTTACTTGTTGATGTAGCAGCTTTATCTATGTGGTTGTTAACATCTTTGAAACTATAAAAAACACATGATTAGAGATGAGACTGCTTAGCATCATCTGAATAATTTAACAAATGTTCTATTAAACTTCTATATGGATAATTTCCCACTGACGCTCCTAGCGATGTTTCATTGAGATACACTACAAGCTGGTTAAAACATGTGTACAGGAAATTTGATTCCGTGTGCACTATGTGGTCATCGGATGAAGGAAATGAAGGAAGGTTTGAGCCATCGGATTTAGTCAATTTGGTTTTTAAGTATAAAAACACATTGGATGGATCGAGATACCAATCCGAAGTGCCAGGGATATGGAATTCAAAAGGTACGTCGGTGTTGGAATTGAATAAATAGTGTTAATACTGATGAAATTGGTCTCAGTTATATTAATATGTGCAGGATTCAAGGAAAAGAGGTTAAGTTCACTCTTGCAGCAGTCTTGACTTGAAGAATGAAGGAAATGCATCATGCAGGTAAGATCACTGAAAGTATAATGAGTAGATTCTTCATCATCCGTTTATTATATACTTTACAGATGCCTGATGTTACTATTTATGTAAAAGATGCCAGTTAGTAATGAAATAGCAGAGACATGAATACGTTTTTTTTCAGAGGTCCTTTTACCTTAAGCTTTTTCTTTACACACATTTTCTTACGACCTTTACCTTGACCCGTCATTATACGCCTTATTTTCAGTTTAACATCATCCAACATTTCATCAGGGACTTCAGTTATACGTTTTTTTAAGGAGTCGCGTGGATTAGCTCCTGACGCAATATCATTTATAGTATTCAACCCTGTTCTAGCAGCTTTTTTAACAGTATATTCTCCCCTTTTCTAAACAGAGGTATAGCACTTCTCATTAATTTAGCGAAAAAGCATTCCATTCCATACCCCCTTTGTAATTTCTATCCCCTGAAAACTCTTTCACCGTCCATTATTAATGGACCTTCTTTCTTACACTATGTTTACACTGTGAGAGTAAGGTAGTAAATGATTAAATATAAGTTATTACATCATTTATATACACCATAAACTTTGATATATTTCTTGAATGCCTTTTAACATTACATATGAAAAACTTTCAACTTGTCGTAAAAAATTGTCCAACACTGAAGCTGCTTCTTTCTGATATGAACTTTACACAACAATGACCCTGAAATGAATGGGTAATCATTGCCTTATTAGACATGCTTTATATACACTCGTACAGATCCAAATTATGAACAATTCAAAGGTAGGTAGTGAACATTATGAAAAGTTTTAACTCTACTATCTTTATGAAAATTCACCACTCTTAATAATGGGACTTTAGTATTCCCAACATATTGATGTTCAGTTATATAAATATAAGCCATCCCTAGATTTTGCAACATCTCTGGATTACATACAATATGTATCTATTTAGCAGTTTCTACTTTGAGCCGTGCATTGAACAATATGCTCTTTCATAGTAGGAATATATCGTAGTAATTCATTTAAAGTTAAAGCGTTTCCCAATCCTTGTGATATCGCATCGTCCCGTACGCAATTACGGAATCTTTCAGCTCTCTGTACTAAAAAGATATTTTTAACTTGTAAGTTTACTCCAAATGTGGATCTTAAGATAATTAGCATGCTGTCTTCGTTATCAGATTTATTAATTAGAAAAATTAAATCTTTAGACAGCCGACTTGATCCAAATTTTCTGTTTAAGTATAAAAACACGTCAGTGAGAGATTTACAGAGACCTCGATTTATATAAAATATTTCGATGAAATATCCTATTCTTGTATGCTTGAACATTTTTAATCCATTAGTATTTTCTATTTTTAATATGTTTTTAACCCAATCTACATATCTTAACATTAAAAATGCTAGTCGGGTGTCTGTTACATTCTCTATGTTTTTATATAATATTATCTCGCACAATCCTATCTTCATTGCGTTAACAAAGACAGTATTGGATACATTAGCTCTCTGGTGAAATCTGAAACTTTATTATCAGGATGCAAGTCCATAGATGCTAAAGAAGGCAGAGGTAAACAGAACTGTTCTTCACTCTCCATGATTACGATGACTATTGATTAATGTTTCTTAATTTCACGGGCTTTTATTTATGAATTAAACTTGTCATGGTATCCCACCCATTTCACAAGATACTGCATATTTTTACCATTTCCTTTTGAACATAATATTTTTTTATTATAAATACATTACTTTCAAGATCAAACCGTATTTTCTGTATTTCTTGCTTATTGAATCCTCCTTTTATTTTTTCACCATTCAAATCTTCATTAGGAAATTTCCGTATACAATCTACTTTAAAAACTTCTCTTGACCATCCTGCCTCATATCCTTTTCTAAATTGATCATCTAATCTAGATACTCTTACATAATCACTCACGTTAATACCTGTATTATCTTTTATTTTACAAGCTGCACGACGCTGAGGAGGAGATTTTATCTTTAACATTTCTTATGGAGTAGTCTTAATGGTTCTATAAAAATCTGTTTTAGAGTAAGACAAGTCCTGTAGTATATCAATTTACTTAAAAGTACTCATCTTAGCAAAGTACCTATTCATTCGTTCTTTTATAGTTCCTTGTACTCTTTTAACTATAGCAACTTTATTTACAGAGAATGTATTATAATAACCTATATCATATTCTATAACATTTTCTTGAAACTTTCTACCTAAAAATTCAGATCCTTTATCTGTTCACATCATTTTTGGACATCAACCTATATAATTTTTCTCACTGCCTCCGATACAGTCTTCAATCTTTTATCTTTTAAAGCTTTTAACCACAAGTATCGAGAGTATACGTTAGTCGTGAAAAGTATGTATTGATACCTTCATTGTAAGAAAAATATTTAATCATTTCAGTTAAATCTAATTGTCAAACATTATCGATATGAGGGGCTATGGTTTTCCGTCTCAGAAATTTTTCTCATTGGTTTATGTAAAGTAAACGCTTCTTCCCCTTCTAAGTATTTTTCAACTCTTTTTTTTTTTTATTAGGAAACCTTAAAGCAAACCTAGTGAAAACCCGCCAAACTATTTGGTTCCCTTCAGATTGGAAGTATACTTATCAGCCACCTCGCTTTCTGCCTCCATGTTGGTTTATGACCCGCCATGTAAGCGCCTTATATATATATATATATATATATATTATATATATATATATATATATTATTTTTTTAAATATTTAGTTTTATTATTATATATAATATCTCTCTATTATATCTATATATATATATTAATAAAATAATACTCTATATATATATATATATATATATATATATATATATATATATATATTTTTTTTTTGTTTTTTGATATATATATATATATATATATAGTATATTAGTATATATATAAATATATACTGTAAGCCTCTTGTCACTCCTAAGATCATCAATGTTGATTTTTGGGTAGGTAGAGTTATGAAGGTTGCAAATAAGTCACGGCTTCATACAACACCATATATTTGTAAGAGAAAATTCCAAAAGTTGTGGCTAATGCTGAGCCTATAGCCGAGACTATAGCTGAGACCCCAAGATCCTACAAAAATAATACAATAATAATTAGGACTTGGGAAGCTAAATAACACTAACAATAATAAAAAATAAGAAAATAATACATAATAATTATTTACATAGTCATAAATTATGTAGGCTAAGCAATGTTGGAGGCCCGTGGAATGATCAGCCGGAGCCTATTAGTGGAGGCCTACGATGGATTCTAAGTTTTATTTAAAGAAGAAAATTTGAGCGTAGGTCTCCTACTGAGGCAGCATTATATAATATAATAAAAATCCAGTTCATACCTAATCTGGATTTTCTATCCAAAAAGAAGCTAGCTAAAAAGTTTAAAAAGTAATAATAAACACATATAAAATATTCACTTGCACTGATCACTATGGTTCCACGGGGCCTACATAGTATAATCAATTTATAAAGATATATTTATAATTTAAAACTTTTAACATTATTTTTATCACTTCACTAACTTACCACATAGACTGGTAATAAATGTTTTACCATAAAAATGGTAAATTCAGCGTCTGAATAACATAAAATTTATAAAAAATTGCAGAGACGATATCGGCGGCGTCCGTTACCAAAGCTGTTGCTATGCATCATAATTAAACAAAAGAATGCCGACAACCGCACTCTTCGTTCGTTTGAAATTACGCTGCAATACTGTAAATTACCGTGCAAATACCTGCCGTTTGATTACTTTCACAGTAGCGTACGGCTATATACCCCCTTGCAGTGCCAAAGACACGATAACTTAATCAAGGTAGCGCGCTGGCCATCGTATATGCCTACCTCTGCTCGATAGTCTAGTAGGAGCTTGGGATGGAGTCTGGACAGGATTTCCAGATTGTGAGCGGGTGATCGGGCGAGTCGGAACATCTGCATGTGTCGTAAGAGTAGCCCGAGGTGGAGCTGGAGGTGAAGAATCCTGAGCCGGAGTGGAGGAAGGCAAGGTTGACGATGACCGTGCGGGTGGAGTCTGAGCCGGTCGTATTGGTGCTGTTGGCTGAGGAGAAGGAGGGGAGTGAGGATAGGAAGAGGATCTAGGGTAAAGGGAGAGGAGGAGGAGGAGGGAAGAAGGAGGAGGAAGAGATGCAGGGGGAGAGATAGCGTTAAAAGAACGAGTTGAAGGAGGAGAAATTGAAACAAAAGTAAGCGTCAGGGTCGAGACAGGAAGAGGATCGCCTCGAAGGAAGCAGGCTACGACGGTCGATCTGAAACGACTTCTGTGGGCGTGTGGGACGTTGAATCGTAAAGAATTTCTCCTTCCTCACCACAGGAAAAGGGTCATCGTACTTAGGTTGGAAGCGTGCGGTGGGCGGTCATGGATGCGAACAAAGACATGATTGGCAGGAAGAAAAGATCCTTAGGGATATAGATTGCTACCTTGTGTGGGACGAGAAAGGAGTTGGTCTCCACGACGAAGCACAGCGCCTCAGGCGGGTAAGATAAGCAAGCGGGTCGGCTGTAGAAGGAGGAGAGGACTGTGAGAAGAAGTCACCAGGAAGACGAAGAGGAGAACCATACACTAAATCAGCAGCCGAACAGTGCAGATCCTCTTTAACAGCCGAGCGAATGCCAAGCATTACGAAGGGAGAGCGTCAGTCCAATTTCCGATTGGGCTGAGCTAGAAGAGAAGCCTTTAGCTGACGGTGGAAACGTTCATAACAATGCCGTTCGCTTTTGGGTTGAAAGAAGTCGTGTGAATCTTCTCTGAACAGAAGAATCTTCATAAATCTCTCCAATAGGAAGGATCTCAAGAGGTCTACTTGGTCCCGTTGTGACAGAAAGTCGGCAACACGCAAAGCCGCGAAAATCATGAGCAAAGAAAGCTTTAGCTATGGATTCGGCGTTGGCGACAGAGAGAGGGATAGCCTCGGTCATCGTGTGAACCGATCTATGCACGTAAGAATGTATTTTCTTACGGCGGGAGGGAGGCAGAGGTCAACGATGTCGATGTGGACACGTTCAAAACGAGCACCAGGGGGTAAGAAAGTGCTAGCGGGACTTGTGTGACGGTGGACTTAGAAGCTGGCGGAGGGAAGACAGTGGCGACAATCCCATCGGTTTGCTTACGTCGGCATTCAGATCGCAGCGCCACACAAATCGGGCAGCAACCGTAGTTTGCCTTGAAGCCTGCAATTGCAGGGGTGGAAAGCGAGTGAATGATTGAGGAAAGACGCCTTGACGGAACGACATAATACTGGTCAGGTACTAAAGGACGAGGAGAACCCTTGAGAGACATCGCACAGAAGTCTCTTCTCTATCCAGGGAGTTGGGAGCCACTCGCAGCTTGAGAGAAAGAGGTCTTGTGGAAGTGCGGAGCTCAGTAGTCTCGGCACGTTGGCCCTGGATAGCGTCGTAGTCGAGTGTTGGGTAAGGGCTGACCATCGCGTCGATTTACAAATGCGGTGGATTGAGAGCGTCAGCAGTGTAGTTGTCGACAGACCCTGAAATTGATGTCTGACATCAGTATGGACATGTGCGGGACATACTCAAGGTGCAGGCGATGTCTTCTCGAGAGAGAGTTGGGGCCCGTTCGTTCTGGAGTACGCATAGCGAATGGTAAGTGTTTGCTGATCAGTGAGTATGTGGAAGCTCAGCCCTGCCAGAAAGTAAGCGGAAATGATCGGAGACGGCGAGATGGGACATCGCAGTAACTGCCTCCCGAAGCGAGCTGTAGCGAGTCTCGGAGGTTCCTAAGTTTGGGCGGGGAGAAGAAGATAGGCGAAGAGGAAAGGGACCACACTCCGCTCAGGGTGCCTGCTGTGAGAACCTCTTGCCGACAATGCAAAATCGGAGTCATCTACGCCTGAACTCTGGTCGGGAGCTGAGTCCTGGGGTGGACTAAGAGTGTGGCAGAAGCGAGTGGCTTCTTGGAAGCTTCCAAAGCAGCGTCCGGTTCGTCAGACCAGTCAGTTTTGTGAGCTGCTTGGGTGCTTGTGGGGCGGATGAGAGCGGTGAGGGGTGACAGAATATCAGCGCCGCGATTTGAGTAAACGATCATGAGGAGTTTAAGCATGCCGAGGTACTAGACGAGCCTGCCTTCTGAAGAGACAGGCTAGGGAAGGTGCGAAATGGCCTCGACGGCGCTCTGCAAGAGGAACAATGCCGTATTCGCCTGAAACAGTGTGTCCTAAGAAGGTAAGAGAAGGGACACAAACACACTTTGCCGGGTTGAGACGCATGCCACATTTCGTCCAACCTGGCAAAAACGGCACGTAGATGTTGCTCATGCTCGGTAGGAGAAGAGGAAGCTATGAGGAGGTCATCGAGGTAAGCAAAGGCGAAAGGAAGACGCTCTAAGAACGTCATCACTGAACCTCTGGAAAGTCTTTGAGCTGCATTCCTGAGTCAGAAAGGCATGGCGAGTATATCTCGAAGAGGCCAACAAGGTGTAATGATGGCCGCTTGTATGTCCCCCAAGTTCGACGGGGATTCTGGAGTATCGGACAGCCTGACAAGTTCCAAATCCTGGATTGGTTGCTACTGCATTAAAATTACCGAGGATGAAAACTGGATGATCTAGGTGATTCCGGGAACGAATGCACGTACGAGCGTTTCAAGAGGCCTAAAATCTCCCACAGGGCCTTCCAAATCAGACACCTTTAGGGACATTGGAGGGGGGAGGACGCACATGACTTTTGGAAGGGCGGACCGATACACAAGTTCAAGCATG
Source organism: Trachelipus rathkii (assembly GCA_015478945.1). NCBI lineage: Eukaryota > Metazoa > Arthropoda > Malacostraca > Isopoda > Trachelipodidae > Trachelipus > Trachelipus rathkii. The sequence continues at coordinate 30,404 of JABUQX010089639.1, read as the reverse complement.
TAAGTCTTGGCTGCCTTGAGCTTGTCAGGAGGCAAACGCCGAGCACGAGCGAAGGTGGGAGAGCCCGTAGTCTCTATATGGTGGCGCACAGAATGTTGAGCAGGAGAAGAAGAGAGAAAGAACAGGGGTTCTATAACAGCGCGGAAAATCTTCTGCAGGATGGTCGAAGAAGGGGGAGGTCCGCAAAGAAGGAGCAAGCAGCAGAGATGCTTTAGAGCAGAAGAGACTACGGTCTGCAGAAGACAGAGACGTACAGCCGTCAACCAATCCCTGTTTCTTAGATCGACCATAAGGTCGAAATGAGACAAGATTTTTCCCAAAAAAAAGCCCCCTTCCCCAAAAATGAAAAAAAAAAAAGTTTTTTTTTTTGGGTTTTTTTAAGCCCCGTTTCAAAGGGCGCCCGAAAAACCACGCCATACCCAGGGGAATTTGACGGCGAGAAAGAGAGGTCTAAGGTGGCACAAACGCTCACATAGCCAGTGGATGGGTACTACCATTTGCAAGGGTAAAGAGCCGGTCATTAAGAGGAACAGCGGCACTTTTTGTGTCATCTGAGGAAGAAGCGAATACGAAGCACCGGTGTCGATTAGAAAGAACAGGTTTGTAGACCTGTCGAAAAGGCGCAGGACATCCTGAGACGAAGAAGGCGGAGAGGATGAACAAACGGAGGGGTGGCCAGCTGGATCCACCGTTTATGGATTGCTGGCGAAGAGGTTTCCCGACAAAGTGCAGGGTTGGGAGCACTTAGTTGCCTTCAGGCCATACCGATGGTGGTAAAAACAATATCCGTTAGGATATTGCGTAGGGCCTGGGGTGGGAGAACGGTCAGAGGAGTGGGTGCGGGAAGGTAAAGGGAAGGTAAATCCTTTGGGGACCGTAGCATAGTGGAGATGTCCTTCAGCACCGCCTTGACATCAGCCATGCCTTGTTCCAGAGATGTAAGACGGGCCTCAACTCTAGAAAACGGAGAGGAACTTGGATCGTGAGAGGCGTTGTAAATAGAGCAGGGAAACGAGGCATGGGACGGGTAGAGCCGGTAATAAGAAGGCAGCACGAAGAGGGAACCGAAGAAACCACAGGGGTGGGAGGAGAATCTGTCTCAACATGACGAGATCCAGTAGAAGAAGGAAGAGAAAGAAATTGTGAAGAGAGGAAGATAGAGGAAAAGAAAAGGAAGAAGAGAAACACAGCACAACACGACTAGACTATAGCGTTTTTTCAAGAGTCGGTGTACAGGAATGACACAATACACAAGAATGCGGCTATACCATGGCCGTTTATTCACACTATATTTCCGTGGTATGTTACCTACAATACCCTTAATTTCGGGGGAAGGGTTTTGTTTCCTGTATGTTACGCAGCAATAACAATCTGGGGATGAGGGGAAATTATACGATATATATATATATATATATATATATATATATATATATATATATATATATATATATATTTTATATATTTATATATATATATATATTATATATTTATATATATATTTATTATATAATTATATATATATATATATATATTATATATATATATTATATATATATATATATATAAAGAAAAACAAAAATATAAAAAAAAAAAAAAAATGTAGGAAAAAAAAAAATAAGTAATAATAATAATAATAATAATAATAATAATAATCACTAAATAATAATAATATTAATAAAAATAATAATAATCATAGACGAATAAGGATTTAAGAAATTTATCATAAAATAATTATAATAATAATAATAATAATAATAATAATAATAATAATAATAATAATAATAATAATAATAATAATAATAATAATAATAATAATAATAATAATAATTCTACTATAATAATAATCGATTGTTTTAGTAATATAATAATAATAATAATAATAATAATAATAATAATAATAATTCCGCTATAGCAATAGTGGCGAAAAATAGATCGTCTTGGAAGATCTGGCGTGGAACTTGAGGTCTGAAAATATCACTAATACTTGAAGAATGGGTATCCTGGGCCTACTACTGTAAGCCTCTTGTCACTCCTAAGATCATCAATGTCGAGTTTTCTGGATAAGTAGGGTTATGAAGGTTGCAAATAAGTCACGGCTTCATACAACACCATATATTTGTAAGAGAAAATTCCAAAAGTGTGGCTAATGTTGAGCCTATAGCAGAGACTATAGCTGAGACCCCAAGATCCTACAAAAATAATACAATAATAATTAGGACTTGGGAAGCTAAATAACACTAACAATAATAAAAAATAAGAAAATAATACATAATAATTATTTACATAGTCATAAATTATGTAGGCTAAGCAATGTTGGAGGCCCGTGGAATGATCAGCCGGAGCCTATTAGTGGAGGCCTACGATGGATTCTAAGTTTTATTTAAAGAAGAAAATTTGAGCGTAGGTCTCCTACTGAGGCAGCATTATATAATATAATAAAAATCCAGTTCATACCTAATCTGGATTTTCTATTCAAAAAGAAGCTAGCTAAAAAGTTTGAAAAGTAATAATAAACACATATAAAATATTCACTTGCACTGATCACTATGGTTCCACGGGGCCTACATAGTATAATCAATTTATAAAGATATATTTATAATTTAAAACTTTTAACATTATTTTTATCACTTCACTAACTTACCACATAGACTGGTAATAAATGTTTTACCATAAAAATGGCAAATTCAGTGTCTGAATAACATAAAATTTATATAAAAATTGCAGAGACATATCCGGCGGCGTCCGCTTACCAAAGCTGTTGCTAATGGGCATCATAATTAAAGCAAAAGAAAATGCGACAACCGCACTCTCGTTCGTTGAATTAAACTGCAATCTGTAAATTACCGTGGCAATACCTGCCGTTTGATTACTTTCACAGTAGCGTACGGCTATAATATATATGTATCAAAATGTGCTATAAAGTTAAAAGGGTTAAAGAAAAAGGTCTAAAATAACATATTTATTTATATACAAGCATTACAACTAAATAAATATATATATGATAATAATAATTACGATTTAATCAATTGGTTTATTAATAAGGTTTTTCTTATTCTTCCTTTAACCACACGTTTGAATTTATCTGAAGCGTAAGAAGTGCCTGAGGGACTTAATCAGGTCTTGGCATCTTTGGGATATTATCCCAAATCTGGCTAATCGTTGTGTTCTTAAGATTAAAAGTTCTGTGGAAAATTTAAATAATTGAAGTTCTTGTTTGTATCTCATTCCATCCTTTTTAAAACAGGGCTTTCTCCAGTTACGTGAGAGATCAGCTATCAAATCCAAAATATTTGATCCCTTAACTATTTCATCATCAATTACGATCTGGCCTGCTTCATTCAAAGAAAATTGATTCTTTTAAAATATTGAAGCTATTACTGATTTACGCACTCTAATAGGTAAGGTCTCCTCTCTAGGATATTTTTAAATTTATCTTCATTTCACTTCAAGTTTTACTTCATTAGGAATATCTACATCATCGGGTAACGGTTTACGTAATGGTGGATGTAGATGCAAGTCTTAAAGATCTATCAATTATTTTTTGTTATGGCATCTTGGTTAAGATACGTTTCTCATGGGATGTTAACTGTCTGAATTTAAATATTCCTCGTACACTTCTTCCTCGTAATTTGGCTATCTGTTTTCAACTTTAGGCATCATAATAAGGCTGGGAGGTTGAGGAATGCTGAAAAGATAATGAGTCGTTCACAATAATAAGGATTCTGTTGGTGCAACTGTTGTTGTTTGAAGTGAAAGAGGTTGTAAGGCCAATGCATTGTGTGGTAATATCTGCATATATTGAGGTTGTGAATTATTGGGGTTGTGACTGTGGATTTTGCACAGTGCGTGGTACTGTTCATATAGAGGTTGTGAATGCTGAATCTGAGGAAAGTGAATTCCTTTACGATGCTGTATTATTATATCTTTATCTTCTCAATACTCATATATATGGAGGTACAGCACCTTCTGCATCAATGGGGACAACCACTTAGTTATCAAAGTGGAGCTATAAGGAGAAGAGTAATGGAAGGATGCCCCTCCTCCTCTTTGAGTAAAACTGCTTTTTATTTTTAGATTTTTTATGTTGAGGGAGAGTTTTTTTAATGATGTTTTCTATAACGACGTAGTTTTACCTTCTGAGGTCTGTTTAAAGGAACATTTCCTTTTATAAGATTTAAAAAGACTTCACATACACACTGGATGAATTTCTCATCCTGGCTAATTAGTTTACGTTTTTTCCGATGGTTTCAGCTTTTTAAATTTTTGTATAAGAGGTAAATACTTTGGCAACTGGAGCACTCATTATTCAGGTAATGTATATAGTTTCTTCTATCTCATAGGGTAGATGTTGTAAACGGAGTAACACTCTTAACGTGTTTTGGGTGAAGTTCAACATCAAAATAACGTGAGGGATCGAAGTAACCTCTTTATATACTTTTAAGATCTTTCCTTTGAAGGGGGAACATTTGAGTTGCCAATACATTAATTTGACTCATGTCTCTTCTCTACCAAACAACAGTAAATACTGAAGTGTTTAAAGAACACTTCGGGCATATGCTTGCTTTGGATGAAAAATATTCTGTTATTGAAAAACCGAGATATTTAGATGGTGAGATAAACTGTGAACGCTTCTGGCTTATTCCAAATTCAATTTGGTGGCATCTAATCAATCTAATAATAATTTTTGTTGGCCATGGATTTGATCAAGCGATCTAATTCGTATATGCCTTCATGAATTTGAATAGCATCTTTATATTCCTTAAATTTTTTCTGATTAAACTTTATAACACCATATTATTTTTAAAGGGGTTTGCTCAAAAATCTCCATTTTTCTTTAAACTATTTAATAATAAGAAGGGTTTTACCACAGCCTGTCGGCCCCACACAGACATGGTAGCGGACTTCGGAACGTAAAATTTCTCCGACATAACATACTCGTCAAGTGAATAAAATATGATTAATTAAACGTTCGTAACGCAGTTAAAGTATATGTTTTCTAATAAAATTTCGTACATTTTATTAAAATAAATGTTTATAATACGACACTGCGTGTGTTTTTTTTACATTACAATTTTTTAATAAAAGTAGTGAACAGAATAACAAATAGGAAATTAATATAATAATAATAATAATATAAAAAATATAACAAATATAACTATTAAAACCATAAAAATAAAAGTGTAGAAAAATAAATAAAGATAGAGAGAAAAGTATACAGTTAATAAATACTGATTTTTTGCGGTAGAACATATGAGTTTAGCAGTAAAGCAGTAAAAAAAAGCATACTAACCCCTTGTTGCCTATGTAACACTCTATTGATTTACTGATTTACTGCTTTAAGGTATGTAATGTTAATAAATATATTAGTTAAAGCAGTAAAGCATCTGAGTTAAAGCAGTAAAAC